>JAQFJA010000012.1:10641039-10654040 GCA_029874485.1 Naso brachycentron | reverse complement strand
CATTACTGATGTTTTGTTTTTTTTTTTTAAATCAGAAAATACCACTGGGGTGATATATTTTTTGAAATCACCAATAGTCAACCCTACAATGCTGTCTTTGTATCGAGGTGTTTGATCAAAAATATTGTGATATTTACTTATTTTATCACCTTAGCCGCTCCTGCCCCTCAGAATGTAGGCTACAGCAAGTCGTCAGTCTCAACCTATATGATCAATAATTATCGTTATCGACCAGTGTGAAACTTGACTATCATGATAGGTGTTTCAGCTGTATTGCCCAGGCCTACCCTACACCATGCAGTAAAATTCCTCTCAATTCTTTGGCTTGCCCTGCTGCTAACTATTGCTGAGACCCTGACCCAGCTTGACCTGGAGCAGCTAAATTTGAAAGTGAGCTCATACCTGAATGAAATATTTAGTCTGTCTAGCCTGCTCTCTAAAGGTCCTAATATACATTCTGTAAGACTTAACACAAACATGACCACACACATAATTTTAACCAGACATATAGCTGTCTCCATTTTTTTCACTCGCTGGATAACTCACTGACACACACGCGCACTGTTAAACTCAGGGCTCCCTCCCTTTGGCAGACCTCGGTGTTGTAACCTGACACAGTGGGCAGGGCAGTGTGTGACCTGTGTGTCTCAACTCGTTGCCTGTCATCAGGAGTTGCAAGTGTAAGAGGCTGCAAGGTAACCTGTGTGTGAAGTGGGTCAGGGTGCTCTTCACTGTATGATGACACATGACAGAGATGATGGTTATTTTTCTCATTTTGTGTTTGGTTTATGTCTCTGTAAGTGGCCCATCTAGTTGGATAGGTTTTAGGGAACACAGTTAGCCCACGATTCAATACACACCTTGGTTCTTGGGTCACTGTTTCGGTTTGGTTTTGGTAGGCATTTTGTAGGTAAGGAGAAAAAGATACATGTATTTATTCCAAAATTATTTCATTATTTTGCTTATTAACTAAAAAAAAACAACAACAAAAAACCTTTTCCATTCAGACACACTCTGGTGTATTGTATAATGTAAAATAAGTAAATATGTATCATAAAGCTTGAAAGCTTTTTGGTGCTCTTAACGTTTTATGGGACATGTGCTTCTCTGTAATATAATAGATAACATTTGTTATACATGCAGTGAGAGGGAGGAAGACTTCTGTGGGCCTGTTATCTTTTTTAAAAATTTTCATAGATAAGGCTGAATTATAGATTACATGGTGCATGGGTAATTCTGAGTGCATTTCCAAGTGTTTCTAAATAAACTAAATGATATATCATTGGAAACAAATCTAAAATGTCAATAAAGTAAATCATACTCCTGACATTATACAATTCTGAATGAAGTTTAGAAAGAATGGTTCAGTATCTGATCTCCTCTGTCCTCTTGCTGTGTAAGATTTCAGATTCATGGCAAGCTAAGCTTAAGTGTTCACGTTAGATGGCTTGCAGACAGCTTTCTTTTTAGCTTGTTTGTAACAATGAGTTGTTAGCTGCTGAGCTAGCATGCTGTGCTTGTGACTGTCTAAAAACTGATCAGCAGAGATCGTCTCCTCTCAAAAAAACCAAATCTAATTAGAATGGTAGAACACAATAATGCTATCTTACATTAACAATAAGCCTTCTTTCAACAGACGCTGGACATCAGGAGGGAAAGAGAAGCAGACCGGCGCTTAGTAATAATCTGCTTCCTCAAACTCCTGTTTCTCAACCCCGCTCGCGTTGAGTGAAATGACTGCACTGTTGTGCTTGGCTGGAAGGCATGGACACATGTTGCGTTCACGGGCTGCTCTGAAGCTCCAACAGAGCCAATTTAGGGAGAAATACGTGGAGACTAGTTCATGAAATTTTATGCAAAACCGAAAATGTTGCAATTCACAAGTGTGTATTGATCCGTGGACGGCGTACCGTACAGTTCAATATTATATTGAAAACCATTGCATCCCTATTAGGTTCCATGAAGTTTTGTGAAACAGGTCAGAGTAGATTAAAACATCCAACAAAAAAATTTATATTTTTGCAGCAAAAA
Source organism: Naso brachycentron (assembly GCA_029874485.1). Taxonomy (NCBI): domain Eukaryota; kingdom Metazoa; phylum Chordata; class Actinopteri; order Acanthuriformes; family Acanthuridae; genus Naso; species Naso brachycentron. The sequence goes on along the minus strand of JAQFJA010000012.1, from coordinate 10,652,009 downwards.
TGTATGCCCATTGAGTAGGGTTATGCAATATGATGATATTAGACCATGAACAATTAGAATGTATCCGCGAATCACCAGTACATCGAGATTGTTTGCATCATGCTTCAGTGCACGTTCTATCTGCTGCATTTCTACTGTCAGACACGCAAAGCATTTTTTCATCGACCAAATCACACCATTTGCCACACTGTTCCGTGCCACGCCTCCCCTAGATTCATGCAGATAAACCAAACAGCAAATATGTAGCGCCTTCTTCCTTCCCCTTTCACGACGCAGTCTCGTGAAAGAAATCAAATGCAACATACACGAGTCGAAGTTAGCCCGCTTATATTAGCCAGTTCGGAGGAGGGGGGACTTTCCATTGTCCAGCATAAAAATTTTTGCTGTACTATATCCGGTGTGGAGGGCCTAGACAGGTTGTCAAACTTAACGACAAACGATCTGGGTTCATAAAATCATCTGGAGGTCTATAAAGTTGTGTCACACAGCCTCCATATCAAGACATATTGCCACAGTTGGGACTTGAGTGTTAGCTAGTAACGTTAGTGTCTGGAGGATGAGGGGCTTACCATTTCTTCTGTCATTAACTATCACCGATATAATCAGAGTTTCTGCTCTGTATCAGTTGTGGAAGTCCCAAAAATGTTTGGAAAACTTAACAATGTTGTGTCTGTATTCATGACATAATCCTGTGGAGTATAAAGTGATGTTGTACAGTTGCTAGTATTCACACACAGCAAAAGTTGTTTTGACTGCCATGTTGCATTCAGCGTCTGGACATCGGGACGTTCGTGACATACGGACGCTAGGATGTCAGTGATGTCAGGAGAATGTCAACACTGATTGGCTGTCGTGACACAGTATCACACAAATTTGATGAAAAAATTCAACATTTTCAATTTTAGTATATTTAATTTTGCAGAGCCTGCAGTTAGTTTATGAAAAATCTAATAATGCTGACTTTTTTTTATAGCTCCTTTGAGTGAATCAGCTGCCACAGTTGCATGTCTGCAGCGACATGTGATGATGCAGACAGTTGGCATAGAGATGCCAACCTCAGGTCGGTTGACACACTGACTGAATTGGGACACAACAGAGATTAGGTCTGCTGTTGCTGGATCTGTATAATGAGTCTGCATTGTACAACCTACATTATGGCACATTGTAGGAGGGTTGCAGCTATTGATTATTTAAGGTTAATTTAAGGTTAATTAATTTATATAGCGCCTTCATACACAAGGCATTTGAAAGTATTTTAAAAAGGCATAGAAAATACATTAGAAATAAAATATTAAGAAAACATTAACTTTTAAAAGCAATGCAACAAAAAAGTTTGATAGAAATTGCATTTAAAAGACAAAAGAAACAAAGATGTGTAGCAACTCATAATGTAAAAATGGCTCATAATGTAAAAACGGTCCATAATGTAATAAATGTAGGATAGAAGCTCATAATGTAATAAAATCATGAGCGCATAACGTAATAACAGCTTTGCACATATGTAATAACTACATTATGAACCTAATGGTGCCACTCATAATGTAATAACTCATAATGTAATACTGTTGAGAGAAGTGTTACATTGTTACCATCTTTACCTTCACTGTTCCTGCAGGGGAGGAACGCAATTCTTTCACAGTCTGTCTCTCACATCTTTTACACCAGGTATTAAAATGCAATCTGTATCCATTTAAGTTATCCAGATAATAAAAGATTGGATCTCGCCTTTGCATTTACACCTGGTATTTTTAATGCGTTCTCGTTATCTGCATCGAGATCGGATCTCTCTCCTCTGCCACAAAACCTGCACATGAGAAGCTTCCAACATGAAATAAACACTCACTATATGCCGTGTACAGTGTCAGGTTACTGCTAATGCAAACTGAACATTTCCTGCAGCTGCAGATTCACATTAAAAACATTCAACTGTTAAAATGTGAGTTGACTATTATTTTGAAATTGGCTAATCACAGAAAATAGAATGTACTCAGGTAGCTTAGCTAGCTTAACACTATCGATCATCAACAATGTGTTTGTAGAGAAAAACAACAGTCATTTTCAGTTGTTGACATTTGATTAATTGTAAATATGTGTGGTAGCAGTTTTATTCCATCTGCGAACTTAATGGAACAACAACGGAGAGTAGATGACGAGCTGTTTGCAGAAGACAGGCGAGCAAACAAACTCCTCTTTTATTTAAGTTACCAAGTTCCCTATCAGAGTCCAAAATATTTTGAAGTAACATTAGATGCTTTTTGTGTTTCACTTTGATAACTCATCCATCGTCCTACTGGTCAACTCTCCTTACTTTTGCCGTATTAACGTGAAATGTCACTGTGTCTTCAGCAGCTCTGTGAAGCAACTCAGCTGGATGCAGGTTGCAACGTTAATTGTGGCGTAAATAATGATCAAATAAATATAATCAATAAATAATCAAAAACAAAGCAATGGAGTTGATTTACATCATCTGTCACTAATACTAGCTACAGTAACAAAACAAAAACCTGCTAGCAGGCTAGCTGCTTGCATCATGTACTTAATGTAAATGGACCATTACAAACTCTACATGTAATTTTTGATTGCTCTGATTCATTGTTGACAATTGACACAAAGTTGTCGCCATCCTGTAAATGAACAACCAACTGAGCAGTGTGCCAGAAAGTCCCTCCCACTTTTGTAGTCTGTCGAGGAGAATCTCATGGTCCATGTGTCGATGGCAGCACTGAGAGCCATTAACACCAGAACTGAAGTTTTCGATGCATCACTGTCCAGGTGAATGTCATATAAGACTATAACGAGTGCAGTCTCAGTGCTGTGGTGGGGTCAAAATCCTGACTGAAAAGCATTAAACACATTGTTTAGCACCAAGAAAAAATGAAGTTGCTGGAAAACAGCCTTTTCAATAATATTTCCTAAAAAAAAGGTAGGGTTGATTTGAACCTGTAGTCAGTTTAGATTTACTTTAGATTCTCGATTCAGATTCTTTGAGGGGTGGAGTCGAAAGGGGTGGCATATTTATTTCACAAAGGCAATATTTATTTTGAATCAGTGATTCAAGTGTTCCATTAACAAACAACGTTAAAGTTTTCTGTCATTTTGTAGTTACCCCATGAGGATCAAGAAGGATGAATAAAACTTTTTTTTCTCTTTTTTTTTTTAAGTGCTTATACATTGCTCCCTTTATTTTTTATTATACAACAGTAAGTTCCTTCCAAGCAATTTGATTGGTCAAGAAGCATTCCATGAGTGCTAATCTGGAGTACAACAGCACTGGGACTTTTAACTCGATGTATTACTCCGCCTTGTCGGTTGCTAGGTTACTTTGTAACAAACTGCACCAAAAAGATCGACATTTTTCCAGATTGTCTTCAGAGAAGGACGAAAAGGAAAGAAGAAAGCATGAAAGTAGGGCAGTGGGCCCTTCTGTAACTTATAAAATAAGCTAGTGTGCAGAAACATGTTAATTGTTAACAGTCCTGTACCAGTCCAGTTGCGGAGCTATATGTGCTGGCGGAGACAAACTAATGATTAAATTAACAAACAAATCAGACTCTGTTTTTGCTTGTTAATGTCAACTAAGCGGAGTTTGTTGAACTGTGTTTAAAAGCCATATCACACTCGAGGTCATGCTGTTGTAGTGAATATCGTCACTGCTGTGATGATTTTCTGCCCTCAGCCTGCGGCCTTGTGCCTATGATCACTTCAAATCAGTGACGATATTCAGTACAATAGCACGACCTTGAGTGTGATATTGCTTAATTTTTAATAATAAAAACTGACATTAAGAAAGAAAACTGTTGTTGGGAGCACCAACTCTCATAACAATTGGCAAGATAGGAGCATCACTTCCTCTGTGTCACATACACAAACATGTAGGGCAGGGTATCAAACTTCAATTCTTTTATGGTACCGACCGAACTGCCTCAATACTATCGAGTATCAAAAAATGTCCGACATCGAAATTGGGTATCTAATGAGCAAAGGAGTTGATCTCATCAGCATCAGTGAGCCAAACATGCATGCACTAACACAAACACCTGCTGTCACACATACAAGTGTCCTTTCTCTCAATGGTCACATTATTTATCTATTTATTATTTATTTTTATCATCACATCATATGTAAGAGACTCATCAATTCCCAAGTTTCTGCCTGGAGAAGATGGTAGAATGGATCATATCCTTGCGAACACAAAACAAACATAACACGTGTAATTTTAGGACCTAATGTTACTGTTACTGTTGTTTAGGTCAGGGAGTTGGGTCGGTAGCTTACGTTAGCTCTTACATTTGCTTTCCTTTGCTCCTACGTTAACATCAGAGAAGTGTTGCAACCTTTTCACCACACATCCGCTGACTTTTCTGTAGCACTCCTCCACTCTCTCCGCATGCATTTTCCCCGTTTTGCTAGTTAGATGAATGGAGTGTCACGCTAAATCACTGGCTTAGCATTAGCGGCAGTAGTGTTAGCAATTTGTGAACATTCATCCAAGAGAAAAAAACATTACAGTAACGTCATTGCGTTTATCACAATTTCAGCAAATCTGTCAAGGAAAGTGTTTGCTCACAGGAGAGGGAGAGCAGCACGTCGGGCACGGTAACGTTAAACTTCTTGTTGATATGTACACCATGCAGGCATAGATGTTATTTGTAGTGGGCTCCTTCGCAAAAAATAGTGATACTGTTTTTGTTGACTGGTGATCGGCCTCAAAAAAATCCTGATTGGAGCACCCCCAATAAATCTGATGCAGCACGGTTAAAAACATCTTGAAAAAACTTTGTGGTTAGGGTGTCAAGGCAGCAGGTAGTAGTCTTGAGGTTATGAACTATTTCAGTCAAGGGCACGTAATGTAGAGAGTGAAAATGTGCCAAATTTTCTAGAGCAGTCTTATGTGAAGGTAGAGGTGACATGGGTGTTTGGCTTGAGATGGAGTTACAGACTGTCTTTGTTATTTTGTCTGTGAAAAAAAGAAGTAATGTCATTGCATGACTTGGTGGAGAGCAGGTCTGGAGGGACTGATGCTGAGGGGTTTGTCATCTGTCAACAATGTCAAACAAGGTGCATTTTACTATTCAAGTATTGCATAAATTAATGGCATGCACCGTTTCCCGTGAATGGCAGTGTCCCAGTACAGCAGCAGCATATCTTGGCCTGGTTTTCTTTTCAATCCTCCCTGTTCTTTCTGCTTCTGTCTATCTATCCCTCATAGTCTGTGCACACTGCAATCCACTTATTCTTCACCATACCCCTCTCACTGGCACTTGTTCAACACAAATGGCAGCAGTTGAGAATGACGTTACCATCTCCTTGGCAACCCTGTGGGCTGGTGTGTGTGTGTGTGTGTGTGTGTTGAGGGAAACGGGGAAGTGAGAGGAGAGAGCTGAGGTAACGTGGAAGAGGAGAAAACAGAGAACGCTGGTTTATTCAGAAGCACCCTCACTGCAATTCACAATTTGTCCTGCAGCCCCTCCCCCCTATTACACCATGAAAGTTTGCTCTGCAATGAGACTGACACTCGAGATGAATGATTATCTTATGCTTTGTAATCCAAAACCGTTCATTCATTCATTCATTTTGTGCAAGAGTACACTGTGTGTATGAGTGTGAGCAAAAAAGAGATTATTTCAAAGAGACTGGCAGTTGTCTGCCCACACTAGCGTGACTGTGCTCTGCAGCTTTATGCTAGGCTTGTATAAGAAGAGTGGGTTTGAGGCATGTGGGTGTCCTGGTCAGTGATGTGATGTAACGCTGCTGCTGCTGATGCTGCTGATGACGCGTTTGCTGTTGCAATGCTCAGGTTTCCCCCCCACACTGGGAATCCCTGCCTTGTTGGTTCAGTCATCTCATCTATTCTGCAACGCAGTACAGCATAGAAATACAGTCTGGGACATGAGTGAGTTGCACTCATACATGCTGCATACAGTCTTGTATTCCCACTTGCCTGAGTTTGTGCTTGCTTTCACAATGCACATTCTCAATATTGTATGCATGTATGCACGTAGAGTTTAATGCATACTTCTAAATTTTCTTTCAACAAGCATACATAACTCTTAAGCTTGTAGGATAGATGCATTGTTAGATATCTCTGCTGTGCGTCTGTGCATGTGTATGGATCATAATATGTTATTACAAATCTTCATACATTTTTACAAATTTATTGTTGATGAAGATAAAGGAGCCCAAATCTTAAGCTGATGTGTGATTGTTGGAAGATAAATAATTGCCTGGGGGACTTAAATGGGAAACATCGATTTGTGTTTATGATGTGTGTAACCAAAGCTGGTCAGACAGATGACTGCTATCATGCTGTAGTCAAACATTAAGTTAATGCTGTGGTTAATGCCAGTATGAGAGTTACATGTAATTAGCCTGTTTCAGTAATTGTGCAAGCAGATAAAATTGACAAATACCGCAAAACACAGTTCTTTAGAAATGCAAATTTAGTTGGCACTCTAATAGACCTCCAGCTGTTAAGGCACTAAATGATCTGTCTGTCTCTTACATATTGTTTTAAGCTCTGTGTGCCAGTATCCTCTGAGCTTTTTGCTGCTTCGTTCCACTCCCTGCTACCATCAGCAGTAGCAGCAGCAGCAGCGATGAGTCACTCAGTGTGTGAAACATGACGTCATCGGTGTCTTCCTCTTCTGCTCTTGGTGTTCAGGGCTCCTGACTGGAGGACAGACCATGCTGCTGCACTGAACCGGAGGAGAGAAAATAGAGAGGGCCCTGTGACCTCCGAGGTAGTGTGCCCCTCCCCCCTTGTCTGTCTAGATAGTTAGCTGCAAGCTCTTCAGTTCTCCTTTATTTGCTGCAGATTGTTGTTTTTGCATGTTTATATGTTTTAAGTGTTGTGTGACTGTAGTTATGTCTTTTGGAGTGAATTTGTAAATGTTTTAGGAAAATTAAGTCTCCACTTCCTTTGTTTTAAAAATGCAATATTGATCTTTGCAGACGTTTAGGTTTATCAATGATTTACAGCTATGATTCGTAATGAATTTTTTTTTTTTTAGCATTTTATTTTGTTATATTTGCCAAAATTTTCTGGACAGAACGTGACCAAAACAAAACAACCTGTGTGTGTGGTTGCAGCAGACTTGAATAAGTCAGTCCACTCATTTGATTTGGACATAATGAAAACAGCTAGTCAGAGCCAACTGTCTCAATCTTAAATTGTCTTTCTAATCTTCAGTCTTTCTTCAGGATCATCCGCTTCACCTTTCAACATAAGGTTTTTACAAGGGCTGTCCAAGTTAACACGATAATAATGCCTTAATGCACACTTCCTTTAACACCACTATGTTTTTTAACTAGCGCACGCTCTTGATGACCCTCGGCCTGCTCTGTAGCTCAAGAAATCGGGAAGCATGCAGCAGCAGTAAAGTTATGGATGGCAAGCAGAAACACACCTCCTTGAGCAGAAATTGATAAAGAAAAGGGTCTTTTGAATGGCAGGTTCAGCTTCAAAGACCTGCCAGATTGTTCTCTTGACAAGACCAGAGTTATTTGCATTTACTGTCAATGTGAACTGAGTTACCACTAGAGTGCGTTGAGTCTCAAATATCACTTGTTGGCCAAGCATACAGCTAATGCAGCGTGGACTTTTATTAGAAGTATGTAGTATTCAAGTTTATTTTGTAATTGATTCTCATGAAATGAAAAACTTATGACAAATGGCCAGTGCCTTTCTTCATAATAAAAGAAAAACAAAATGATACAACAACCATATGGGGTTTGCTTTTTTTTACTGGCCCTACAAGGTTGTTATTATGTCATATTGGATTGTTACTGATTATTAAAAAAAAATGTTACTTGATGATAGGATGTCACTGAATCAGTTCTAAATGACCTGTTACTTCGGATAGGTTTTCTCCCTACTAAAAAGAGCCAGCTTATGCTAAACGTTTCGTAGAACAAACCAGGAGAGGAGATCAATCATTTTACTTTGTAAATTTGTTATTTTTCAAAGAGGTTTAGTGTTTTTAATCTGTGTGCTGTTCCCTCACAGCGCCACCTCGAAGGCTAAGGCTTGCTATGGACTGCGTTTCGCCCCCTGCTGCAGCCCATCTCAGTACATTACCTTAGTGGGTTCCCCTCATCTTCCTGCTTTTTCCATCCAGACTCACTGTGTCGAGTGCAGCACAGATCTGGTACTCCCTACAGGTAGGTAGTATAGCAGTGCACTCACACACATACACTATACGACTCTGTCTTTCTCCTTGTCTTCTTCTTATTTCATTGACAAAATTTTGCAACCCTTGGTGTTTAAAACTATCAGAGTCCTAAATTTTCCTCCCCTTGTCTCATGCCTTTTTTAATTCTCCCAGCCACTCCTGGGTTCTCCACCCTACCCCCTCCCCAACTCCCACCCTCTCCCCCTCCCCTAAGAAGATGTCAGTGAGCCTGACAACAGACATCCAGCAGGAGGGAGAGAGTGGGCCACTCATCGAGCCCTGCAGTCGAGGCAAGACCTCCCCTCAACCACAGGGCACCAAGGAAGGGACAGGAGAGAGTCTGGAGCCTGAGGAAAGCTCCACGCAGGATGCACAGGTGGGAGAAAATGGCAATTGAAGAGTGCTAGTAAGAATTTATATTTTGTATCAGAACAGTGTGATACATTTATTGATGACATAGTGAGTTTGCATGCTCTGAAATAACCTGGCACAACACAGTAAGCAATTGTACACAGATTATTCATATTAGTGTGTCCCTCCTCTCTATCACATTTTAAGTGTTTTGGAGAGGATCGACTCTATAGTGTCAGTTTTAACCAGATTTTTGTTCTGCATTCGAAGATACAGTGCTTGATGTTTGCTCAGCACACCAATGCCACAAAATGCGTAAGCTGTCTTAAATCTGTCGAAGTCTCATGTGACTTTTGAAAACCATGTTACAAACCCATTTGGTCAATGTACAGTTAAAACTCAGATTTCTCCGGCAGGAAAAAGACATTCTCAAATTTGACACATTTCACTTTTGATTATTCCAGTCACTGGTCCACTAAGTGTGTGCAAATCTTGTGACAGGCTGCTCAAATACATTTCTTTATGCAAACAGGATTTTGTAAATGTACATAACGGTACTGCAGTAGCAAAAAGTAGCAGTTTTAGTTCAAAGCATTCTGTTTATGTGATACGAAATTCAGTGTTGAATTTACTTAACAAATAAAATGTTTTAATACTCAGTGGTACAACGTGAGCTTGGAACTCAAATTTCTGCAAATGAACTACAACACCTTCTGGTAGTAATCTTCTTCTAAATGGGTTTATTTGTTTTTAATCTGCATTGTGCCCCTTATTATTTAAATTAGTAAAATTACAAATTTCTCCTACAGAAACGCGCTCCTAATCACAGCCATGGAAGGAAAAGGGCCAAGGTAAGTGTTTGTGGTTACTGATTAAATATTTTTGTTCTTAGCTACAGTGGCGATTAAAATTACAAGATGCTTGTCTCAGTAAACGTCACTCATGTAGCTTTATAATCCTGCTCCCTGAAATACCCCCTGCTGGTTTGTTGTATAACATGACCTTCCAGTATTAACATTCTAATCCTCTCAACTACAGTGAACCACCTTTGTCTTATCATTGGCTTAAAATCTTAAACTCACCTGCTTTAACTCATGGGATTTGATGGAACTAAGTAGGGACTGTAACGAGGGATGTTCCTAGCCACTCATTTACCTGATGTTTAAACAGAATTGTAAACCTGGACTCATCGACTAGTCTAAATATACGCATAAATGATGTGAGCAGCAAAAAAAAAAAGAAAGAAAGAAAGAAAGAGGGGAAAAAAAGTTTAATGAGCTTTCCTTGTATTTTTTTTAAATAATAGATTCTAGGAGTGAAAGAAAATATCAATATATATCGATATTGCGATATTATGTTATGTGATATCGTATTGATTCTCGAAAACACTAAATTGATTTTTACTTAATAGTTAACATGCAAGGTTTCGTGGCAGTCTTTCATTTTGTTGGATTTTCAAACCCCCCGAATGCTGTGCACAAAATTATTGCTGACATTCTGATTGCATAAAAAAAGTAAACTTTTTCTTACCCAGACTTTATGGATTTTGTTGTGTGTTCTTTGCACTTGTTAACTGTTTCCTAAAATTAGTTAAAAAAAATTGCAATATATTACATTGCATACCGTATTGCAGTATATTGCAATATATTGTATCGTAACCCCTGAATCTTGATACATATGGTATAGCCAGATTCTTGCTAATACACAGCCCTAATAAATTCCCATAATCTCAAGAAATGAAATTCTTACATCTATTGTCCGTTAAAAAAAAAAAAAAAAATATATATATATATACCTGAACACAGGGTGCAAAATTTACTTTTTGGATCACCTGCCAATGGCAGGTAACCTGAGCCAAAAATTGCATCATGCATTTTTTAACTAAACAAAATAACCTCATGTTGTCAGCATGCTGACTCGGCTGAAGTGCTTCCTGTTACTTTTTTGTTTATATGAAAAATGCTATACAAATAAAGTCTGATTGATTTAACAAATCACTGAATTAAGGGTTTTATAATGGGCTGGAAGCATCACAGTAGCACAGATATATATATTTTTAATAAGTAGATCTTTTTATTGATTTACAGTGTACACCAGTATTATAAAACATGAGCAGTGACAAGTATGAAATGCCAGGATTACAGGTGTCTGTATACATAAACGTCACAAACAACCTAAAAGTCCTTTTGGCTCTAATCCAACCTTCACATATCCTCTAATCGTCCACCCTGTGATCTTCATTTTGTCATAGCTTTAATAAAACAATGGTAAGTTAGGTTTAGCCAACGTTTCACAAGCTTCAAGGTTCTTTTTCACAAAATGATACTTTCAGTCCACTAAGCAAGCTACTGCATAATTTAGAAGCTTGTAAACAAATGTGTGCAAAGGAGAGATAAATGTAGTGTGTAGTTAAATTTACATATACTGAACTTTCAGCCCTGTGTTATA
>JAQFJA010000012.1:10623602-10640448 GCA_029874485.1 Naso brachycentron | reverse complement strand
AACAGGTGAAAGGAAAGGTGAAAGTTTTTACTCACATTGCTACACATTGTGGAACATTTCATATTATAATGCATATAATGGAAGATGATCACAGTTCGTTATTTTCATGAGCACATTTTCATAGACAAAAAGCCTCATAATAAATCATTTTGTTTTTTTTTTTTTTAAATATAAGCACATTTAAAGATCAAAAACAGAAAATAATATAAAAAAGATTTGTAAAAATGCCCTTGCACTCAGCACTCTGTAGTTCAGTTTGGTTAACTGTTAAATACCATTTTTGCTTCCAGGTACTCCGTTACGTTATCAGCAGGTCATTTAGTATTTTTTTTCCCTTTTTAACTTAAAATATGGGATTCCAGTCCTGAATGGGCACAATTTCGTCGATGTAGTGTACATGCTTTGGGGAGAACATTGCCATATTGATTGGTGAAAGTGGGCGTGGCCTATCATATATTTAACTAGATTTTCCTTTGAATAATCATGAGTACATCTACCGGGGACATCTTACACCGTTTCCCGAACTTACACAGAAAAGTTTTGTTCAGATCCGACAAACCTTTTATAAGCCTGAAACCTGCTTGTTGCTGCTTGTGTCTTAAATTTTGGCCAAATGAGCTGCTCCTCTGTTGAGCACAAAATTTCTTGAACCTTGATTCACTACTTGCAGCTCTATTACTAGCATTTGTTTTTGAGATGAGCTTATTGCAACAGGACCTTGTTTACCATAAACTACATTGACCATTTCTGCCTAGTAGCATTAATTTTGAGTGCATGTGTGATACCTAAATGAGGATACAGAACACTTGAAACTGGTCTGATAGATTTAACATAGCTATGTTTTCAATGACAGTCCCTAAAACATAAACAAAATTAGCCTCACAGGTGGTATATGTGTGATTCTGTTTCAGTCTAATGCCAAACTGAAGCTGGTACGGAGTCTGGCAGTGTGTGAGGAGTCCTCTGGTCCGTTCTCCAATGATGGACCTCCAGAATCGGTACTGTTCGTGTCTCTAACCCCTAACCACTCACCCTAACCCGAGTCCATACCCTGCAGATACCCTAGCCTGCAATTCTTTGTATGCAACTACGGTTTGTGTAGGACAAACATTGCATGATAGATTTAACAAAACTAGAATTCAAAATTTTTACAGTCTTGTCTCATAGCAGTGGATTGTTGTTTTCCAGGATATCATCCAGCTTCACATCAGCTGTCCATCAGACAAGGAGGAGGAGAAGTCCTCAAAAGATGAGTATGAAAATGAAGAGAAGGAAAAGAAGGACAAGACTCCACGAAAGATGTTGTCGCGTGGTAAGATACAACTTCGAAGCTTTTATGCATTTTATAGCCTGTTGCTCTGGCCTAAATGATACCTGTATAAACTATTGTTTTTATCTTTAATTGCGATAAAAACTCTCACAAAAATATAATCATACTGAAATTTGTGTGTGTGTATGTAAAAGCATGGAAGACAGCAAACTGGTGTCATGTGCTATTTGCTTTGTATGTATATTCCCCCAGGACAACCTGCATTGTTGTTGCTGGTGTTGTGGGTGGACTTGTCCAGTTGGAAATTGAATGTACATTGACTTTTTGAAGGAATGCTTGATGATTATTTTTTTCATGTCCATATTAAAGCAATTTAATCAAACTTGCTATCAAAACAAAGATGCTGTAAAAAATAATTTCTAGAGTCTAAGCCCTGCTGTGCATTGAGAGATGATTCTGGTGAACCAGCATGTCTGTTAATCAGCACAACTGAATTTTTAATCGCTCTTAACCATCCAGTTTGCTGTCTATTTTCCATGGATCTGGCAACGCACATCTCCATTCTTTATAATCCAGCTCAAAAAAACTTTGCTCTGGTCTCTATAAGAGAAGTTAAGTTTATGAAGGTAAAATAAAAATGTTAACAGAACATGATGCTGTGAAATTACAGACCACAGACACAAAGACATTTAAAAGGGAACCGTTGTTGGAAAAAGGTGACATCGCTACAGAAGAGATTTTTTTAATAACTGAATATTTTGAATGGTATGTATACAGTCATCCATAATGCCACCTGTGTAAAAACCATATTGTCCTTTACACATGATCAGCTGTAAAACCGCTTTGCACTGGCTGTCCAGTTGTTTTCCTATGGAGAGAGTGACAATGCCTGACTAAGCGGCACCCCTACCCTCGATGTGGTGACCGCTCGGATTTCCCCCCAAATGCTGCACTCTAAGTTCAAATTTTTTGAACTTTGACCTAGTTTGCCGCTGACCTTTCAGAGCTCCACCACTGAGATAACAGCTGTATGTGACGTGGCCAGAGGTGACCTGGAAGTGGCACATACAAGCAGAGGAGGGAGGGAAAGACGGAAGGAAAACTCACTCCGTGTTTCTGAGTTTCCCAAACTCTTTAACACCACTTTAAAAACACACCACGCTCTAGACAGGAAAAGTAATGCTTGGCTTAATGTCAGCAGTTAGATTGGAATTTTGTGAGGTTTGTTAGTAGGCAGGGTTTACGAGCTAGCGCTGATTACAATGCTAACATTAGCTTAGCTGTTTGCTGTTACCTAGCAACAATGACTGCCTCGCAGTTTTTGAGAACGTATATCTGAGCCCCGCTGTGCCTGCTCAGGGCCTCTGCAGTGAGCGAAGAGCAAAGTTCTTACCATGTGACGGCCCTTAAAAATAAATTTTTCTTTGGCACTAATACAAAGTCATACATGTAGGCATTTCACTGGCCTGCTGTGATGTAGCCCTCGCTCCTGCCACTCTCTTCACCCCCCACTAATCAGAACTCTTACTGGTGATCTGTAGTCACTACAACAGGTCAATATGATAAAGAAATGATTGCACAACCCTGGTGTCATTATGACATTTGTGGAGCTATGCTTAGCAGCATGCTGACTTTGACTCTTTCTGTCTGCTTTGCACTTTACAGAGGTGTCGCTATCTTCTCCCACCCAGACTCTCAGCCTTCTCTTCCACTTGGCTGTATAATTAGTCTCTTTCTTTCCCTTTGTTAGACTCCAGTCAGGAATACACTGACTCCACGGGCATCGATGTTCATGAGTTTCTGGTCAACACACTGAAAAACAATCCCAGGTATGAGATTGCCACCAAAGGTTGACTTAGATCCACACTGATATCACAACTGAAGGACAATCATAGCAGAAAATGAGCAAAAACATGAAAATGATGACAAAGCTTGAGAGCTGGTTGTGAATAGTCATTTTTTGGTCATGTATAGTACATATTTGTTCGTACATGTAATGCACTTTCTTAAAAGGAAAGAATAAAGCCATTAATGGCTACTCTTTTAACAGGAGGGTCCCTGTCTTTGCTACCCAGTATTAATATTGTTTGAAAAGTGGAATTCCAAGTCCTCATTCCTTGTAGGATTGTGTAGAGGAATTGTTGAATTTATAGATGAATTGTTGATATGGAATCCTTTTTAGTCTATATCACCCAGAAAGGGCAACATTATTGTACCAAGTTGTTTTGAGTCGGTCTGCTAACAATTGAGTTTGAAAAAGATAGAAGTTAGGAAGTGATACAAACATCACCTAAAGTGTTAATTGCCACACATCATAATTTTTTTTTTTGATGGTTGTCAATGCTGGCTGCACTCTAATCACTGACCCACTCCCCTTCTGAAACCCTCACCCTCTTCTGGCCAAGCAGGGATCGAATGATGCTGCTGAAACTAGAACAAGATATCCTGGAGTTCATCAATGACGACAAGTAAGCCATGTTCTTTATAATGATTCTCTTGTGTTTAAATTTAAACCTTCGACATCTTTTCCTTTTTATTTATAGACTGCTGAGGTTGCAGTTGATATGACGAGGCAAGTTTAGGCTGAAAGTATTTCTGTCTAGGACTCTGCATTTCCCTGTAACCTGAATAATGTTGCTAGAAATAAGTATTAAGATTCGAAATCAACCTAAAAAACATCAAATTGTCTTGTATAAATTTGAGCCTAATAAAAAACTTCACGTCTTAAAGCAGATATTTTTTGATTGAAACAAAACAGAAGATGTTATTGGATTTTTTACAAATGACGTGTTTGAAGTATTTACCACTGTTCCTCAGAAAATTTCAAGAATACAGTATTGTATGGAAAGGGATGATGTTTTAGACATCTGTTGAGAAAAGTGTCTTGCAGAATCCCTTGAAATGCAAATCTATTTGTCATTTTCCCATTAAACAAATATTTAAAGATTTGAAATGCTCTCAAATTATTTTAAATGCTAAACAGAAATGTACACATTAAAACAGACATCACAGCATTTAAGAAAAAGAAAAACTCAATAAAAACATATCAGAATAGCAACTAGTCGTTGAAGTAATGTATTGTACTCAGTGTTTTGTTATTTGTGTCCCTTGCAGTAACCAGTATAAGAAGTTTCCTCAGATGACTTCTTATCACCGTATGCTGCTGCACCGTGTGGCTGCCTACTTCGGCATGGACCACAATGTGGATCAGACGGGCAAGGCGGTCATCATCAACAAGACTGGCAACACACGCATGTGAGTGTGGTTCCTTACTTCAGCAGCTGCAGTCTTACAGCCACAGGATGCTCCATCTAGAATTAGGTTTTTTTCCAGATCTTTTAATAAGCGCACATAGAATCTTATGAGATTACTCAAACATTCAATAATAATAAACATTCAGTAATAATAAAAAACACCATATCTGATACCGACTTTCCACATGCCAGGATTGTAGTGGTGTAAATATGGGTGAACATTGGGGCTATTGTATGAACCTAAATACAGAAGGCTACATTAATAATGTAAACAACCTCAAGGGAATACACATTAACAAACCCACATGGATGACTGCTGTGACAACACACGAACCACAGCATGAAGATAATGGAAGAATCCCTCAGCAGTGTGTTTTTATGTTTGAGTTGAATACAGAAAAACCCTGATAAAACTGTGACAGAAACAAGTACATACACTTAATTTAGCACAAGAACTCAGTGACTGGCAAAAACATGGTGTGCTTATCAGACTCTTTGTACACTTGAGACAGAAAGAGAAACAAAGCACCAACATTGTTTCTAGTGCTGGCTGAAATGTTTGATGCTTAAAATACGCAATTTTTCCTTCTTGCTCACAGTGAGTGAAATTGGAATTTCTAGACTGTAAACGGACAGGTTTTACTGTTATAGTCCTGACTTTGTTGTCACTCGACTTTCTTTTAATTCTTTACTGGCTAAGGCAATTCCAAAAGTATTTGTAAGAAGTATTACATATTTGGAAACATTTAGATGTTTTAGGAATATGCAGCTACTCAGAACCACTGTTTGAGCCAGGTCATTTCATAGTTAATTAAAATCAATAACAGTCATTGACGATACATCCAGAGCTTCAACTTAGATAGCAGCTGTTCAGTTACAAATTCATGATTTTAAAAAAATATAGAAAATATATAAAAAAATGTATATATTACAGACATTTTTCCAGCTGTAAAGGTAACTGGTCTATGTATTTTCTTATTTTATTTTAGATAACCTCCCTGGGTAAAATTTGAAGTCATGTACAGCACATGTGGAAATCCTCACAAATTATACACACCTTTTCAGTGTCTTCTCTTTACTGAAAACAAAACATCTTGTGAGTTTGTCGGAAGACAATAAAATTCTCCCAAGTTTTAATGATAAACAGCAACCAGATGCACCGTAGTGGTCACAGTTATCAAAATTCATGTTTAAGGATTTAATAGTTGCTATTAACACTTTGAAGCACTAACATTGCCACATTCACATTGGAACTGCTATTAAAAGGTTGTTTTTTTTTTAATTTTTAATTTTTTTGTGATGTGCTTGTTTTTTTCTGCATTGCAGTCAAATGTGATGTTTCTTTGAGTTTTTCTCCAATACTTTATAAAGCATGCCTTTTTCCCCCTACCTTTTGTACAGCCCAGAACAACGGTTCTCTGAACACATCAAAGATGAACGTAACATGGACTTTCAGAAGAAATTCATCCTTAAAAGAGATGATGCCAGCATGGACAAGGATGATAATCAGGTAGGCTGCGTTGCATTGCATGACATTTCTTAACAATATCGTATTCACTAAATTTGTGTCATTTTTAGCACTAAATTTGTTTGAAAATTTGTCTTTAATGGGATAAACATCTGCCGCTTTCATACTTCCCTCCGTCTTATACTGCCAAATTTTTTTTAGCTACAACTATCAGTTGTGTTACTCACTGAGCAACAAAAACTTTGCTGCAGGCTTATCTCTTTCAATCTTTCATAATGACCTTAAAACTAAACATTAAGTCGGCTGTTTCTAGATAAGTGGTGCTATCAGATGAAAGGAGGCATGGTCTGTTTCTGATGACAGAAAAAGCTGTTAAAAAACATTCTGAGATTTCTAGAGGTGAGCTTATAGACTATCTGGGCATCTGGAAGTAGGAGTAGCAGTGGGCAGAGTGGCTTCAACAAGTACTGCAACATCATCTCGACCCAGCCACGTGTTAAAAATGAAAAAAAAAAAAAACGACAGTAACAGAGTGGCTTGAATAAATTATCAATGGAAGCAAGAGCATGCAGTTTTTTAACAGCGATCACCATAAAAGTAGTAAGGTAGCAAGTGGGTGTTTAACAGTCAGTTTAGGCAAATTTAGCAGCTAAGAGGAGATTTAACTGTGAGATATATCATGGCACTAGTAATGGAGGAAGCTGCTTCCTCTTAGAAAGGCATCATTCAGATCAAATCAGGTGATCTGTCGAAACGCCACAGGGTTGTCAGGCAGTGGGAGTGTCACTTAATTGACTAAACAGGACCCATTGTATGATGTCAAGTGTGCACTCTCGTCCTCAGCCAATCAAAGGGTGGGGATCAATTGCTGGAAGACAGCCCCATTTCATGATTGGTTGCCGCAGCATGATGTAGGGCTGCGTTTCTCCTAAAGTTGAGCCAGTTTCAACTTTTTTCGCTGCAGCCAAAATGGACAAGCCTCATTCTAATGAGTGAGAAAACCTGCATTTTCGCCAGATCACCTGATATGGTCTGAATTCAGCCTTAAGCTGTGTTCTAGTCCAAACCATTCAATTCTCCGCTGCCCCCTCCAGTTCAACGGGGGGTTTAAATATTGTGCTGATTTTACATATTGGGTTTCCTTTAAGCACAGTGCCCTTGTGATATTGTTAATGGCAAATTAAAGTCAGAACAGGAAATGGCATGATAACAATTTTTCATTTGCAATAACATTACCACCACCACTGAGGGTAAACCAAACTATGAATGGGCCATTTATGTGCAGTAACGTAGATGTTCCTGGTACTGTCACACAAAATGATGCACAGAATTTAAAGTTTTCAATTTGTTCTGCATTTAACATCTCCTCCATTGCTGCTTAGCCAGGAGCTGTGCTCTTGATGATGCAAACTTGACTGTCTGCTGTGCTGTCACATTCTGACATTCACTGTAAACTGTGTGTTAGCTAAAAAAAAACAACTCACAACTGCAACATTTTCTTATTTTTTCAAAAGGACCTTAACACTTTGTTCTACAGACATGCCACAGTAGTTTCAGAGGTTTTCAGTTAAGCAGCAAAACCAAACGTTTTCAACCACAGAAACAGTTTTGATCATAATAAAAAACATTTTTTTTAATCAACTTCTTTTTCATTGTTGTTGTCTGAATTGAGTTTCTCACACTTTTATTTATTCCAGCCGTGTTTGTTTTAAGCATTGACACTTATCTTTGGCGCCTAATGCTTGTACATATTTTTCACATTCCTTTGTCTGATCATTCTGCAAGTGTTCTGTCACGTTTGTGGTGTTAAAACTTCCCACGCTGATTCCACCCCTCAAACACTCATTTTTTACAGTTTCCATTCTGTTGTTTTGATGATAGGCAGCTGCTCTCCCTTTCATGTTACTGTTATCATGTGATTTGTTGCTAGCCATCTTTGCCGCAAGTCAAACTAAATGCAGCTTTACAAAGTTTACATGTATTTGCACAATAAATCAGCACATATATGTTATACTTCATATCAGATATGTCACTGTTTTCCTAATATTGTTTTCCCAAATGTTAGATTCGTGTGCCACTACAGGACGGGCGACGAAGCAAGTCCATTGAAGAGCGAGAGGAAGAGTATCAGCGGGTACGAGACCGGATCTTTGCCCGAGAAGTAAGCATTGGACCTGAGCAGGTTAACAGAAACTGGAGAGGACAGATAACTTTGAATCACAAACCATTTCTTGATCACAAGTTGTGAGCTTTAGCTCTTTAGACTTGTGAGAAGTCACGTAGTTAGACAAAAATAAGAACTGTTTGTCAATAAAGGGTTTAATGAAACTTGCCTATATTTATACTTCACATGTTTTGTATGACTCTTAAAAGCAAAGCAGTCTTAAATGGCAACCCTGCATCCAGTGCGTCTGAGGGCTGTAAAAAGCTCATTTGAAGAATGATTTTACCTTCACAGATGTGTTAACTTTTGAATAGTTCTGAGAGGTCTAATGATGTAAAGCTTAACATAATTTGGCAAGAAAAGAGCAAATATTTTAGAACAATAAAATTAATCTGAAGTAATTTTGTGTAATACAATTTTCATCTTTCATCTTGTGACCATTGATTCAGCTCATGATCTCTTGAAGGGGTCCCAACCCTACAGATTGGGAACCACTGCTTTAAATTATGTATTGCATCCTAAATACAAATGATGTCAAACTTAAAGATTTCAAGCAGAAAATGTTCACCTTAAGTGTCCCTGAATGAATGAGGCATTTCATAATGTGCAGGTGTCCTTTTTTTTACAGTCCTCTCAAAATGGATACATCAATGACAACAGGTAAGATGATGCATCCTGCTGATGACTCTAGCGTGCACAATTTATAAGACACCCACCATCCTTGCTACTCTCCCCCTTAAAGCCACAGATTACTTGCTAAGCTTTCTTGCTAGTATAAGAGGTAGGGGGCTTTTGACTCATGAAAATAACTACTTTTAGAGACTATGTATTGATTCTCTGTACAAATGTGACCACTGCCCTAATCTAGCTCATGCACATATCTGAAAAGTTGGCTTTAAACAACTAGTAGTTTTAAAAGAAAATGTTAATATCTTTATTTCCAGCTAGTTTTATTTTGTTTTTTCATTGCCCAGCAAATCATTAATATGCATTTGCAAATGTTTCTTCCTCTAGGCCAAATTTCCAGTGGTTGTTAAATGTTAGACTTTGAGGAACACACTGTCTCTGAGAAACATTTGTAGGTAGTGGAAAAAATATATTCTAGAAATGAGTTAGCTCACACAGCAGTTACAGCCAGCGTCCGTCCCTTGACACTCTTGCCATTGAGGTTGGAAGATTAAGGCTTAATATGCTGAGAAAGTGAGTAGCGGAAGCGTGGGCTTTTCAACAGTCAAAGTTTCTGCCTTGTGTGCGCTTTCTTTTCCCTTTCTTCTCAGGGGTAAAAATTCTACAGTGTGCCTACATCTATCTCCCACCCTTCTTTATCTCACCCTCCCCTCAACCCCTCCTGTTCTTTAATCCAGTCCTGTAACTCTAGCATTTTCTCCTAATGTTAACCTCAACAGACTTTCCACTGAGGGCTACTGCTCTAGCTCTCAAAAGAGGAGGCAGATCTTTAGGTATTGGGGTGCTGCTGACTTTGACTTGTGTGTTGCCATGCCCATTTTTTGAAAGTGGTTTGGTGATGATAGTGGTGACTTGTGGTGGTTTTTATATCTTTGCTTGGCGTAGTCGGCTGATGGCTATTTCAGCACTGCACCGTGGGGCTTCCCATGGCCCATGCATGGCTGCTTTGTGGTTTCACTGGGGACTGATTGATCTACATATCCTTCCACCCATTTACCGTCAACTACATTTTCTATATGAAGTAACTGCATCGCTTCCACAGTAACCTGTTTGTTTTGTGGTTGACTTAGTCTTGTAGTTTTTGTCAACATGCCACCTGTTGCATAGTACCAAATACAAATATGTAGGAAGTACATACATGCAATGGTGCTATTAAGCTGACGATAGCAATAAGAAACACAAGACTGTAAAGGTAAATGTTATCAGGCTGAAGTGCAAAAGGGGCACAATCGCTAATTATTCTTCTGATAAATTGTTCGTAGTTAACTTTCTGTTAATGAAGCATCAGACAAAAATGAAATATGTTCATCACAATTTCCAATATGTATTATTTTCTTTGCGACTGCCAATTGGAACCCAAATATATTTAGTCTACCAGCATAGATGACCAAGAAAACAGCAAATACGAACATTTTTGTCTTTTAAAAAATCTTAAATAATAATCTTATTTAAATAAATAAAAGTTGGGTCTTATATTAAAGTTGGTTCTTCTGTAGAGCTGGGTGTTGTTTAAAAAAATGATATCTGTACCAGTACTCTTGAGGTGATACTGATTTGAATTGAGCACTTCCTTCCGAAGCATTCAGTTGCATAAAATGCCATGACCTCGTCTCCTATCTAAATGGATTTTACAGGAATACTTTTTTCAGTTGGCCTATCTGTGACTGATTGTGGAACGTAGCATACAAATCTTCCTACTTGAAACCGCCAACACAGTTTTCATTTTAATAAAATCCAAGCTATTGGCATACAGCACATGACAGGTTAATGTCGTATGTTGGATTTGACCTAAGAGGAAGACAACACTGGTGTTGTCAAAGAAGCCATTGGCCCTGCAAACACTGTGCAGCTAGCCATGCTTAATTTTCTCCATGCTTGAAGTGATTTATCTTGTTACCTGTTTGACAGAGTTTTCCTGCAGTAATCCTTCCACATTTTATTCAGATTTCACAGGCGTGTAGTGCAGCCATAGTTTCGAGCGTTTCATGGCATCTGCATAAACTTGCAGGTTGTAGGTGCCACGGTACAGGTCCATTTACATGTAGCATTACACTGAAGAATGTCAGCAGTGATTGGCTGCGAGCAAAACCATACAGATAGCATTTTTTTCCTAAACTTTGGGACATTGGTCAGTTATGTAGTTGATATACCTGAAAAGCATCAAATCCTGATACCCAGCCCCAATTTTAAATAATAGCCGGGGGCGTGGTCAACTAAAACAAATGAAGGCAAGGAAAAGGAGAAAAAAAAGGCATAAATGGTGTCTCTTATGTTTTGCAACCCAGTAAGCATAATGCACATTTAATTCACTTAAAGGTTATATTTAACATTGTAAACATGCTATTTTAATCAAGTTGTTGTTCTGGATTACTAATTTTATGTGTTGCTGTTGACTTCACTTAAATGAAGCAAAACAAGGAGCTCCTTTGTGAGGCATTGATTAATTGACCCATTTAAAAAAAGAATTGAAAGTTAAGCACCTAAAAACAGCAGCTTAGCAGCTTCTCCTGTTTATGCGTACGATGGTGAATGCTGTCGTGAGGAGAGAGTGGTGATAAAATGTGATGTGATCCACAACAGAGAATCCCTCCTCCTGCTCATCCTGCTCTCATCTCTGTCTGCAGAGCCAAGCGAACAAGTGTGCATCTCCCTTTAGAGAGAATGGCAGAGCACCCACCCTTCCTTTAAATAGGCTGTGCAGAGAGAGGACTCAAAATAGATCCTCCATTAATTACAGTCTCTCTGAAATATTTATCAGCCACAGCTACCTTCAAACACCACTCACTATCACTAGGGTTTTACAACCCATACCACATCCCTGTTCTCGTCACAGAGATTCCCACAATCAGCTCGTGTATGTTTTGAATTCATATTAGTCTTGCTCTCTCTGAGTTCACATACCTCTTTCAGTTCTAAGAGGACGAAAAATTCAAGTGTTTACAGCCGACTTACAGCAGTTGTTGTTGTTTTTTTTTTTTTTACACTATTCTGTCGTTAACACAGTCATAGATCTCTGCAACTTAATCCTACACCAGACTATGTGCAGCTTTTTGTGCTTTTTTGGATTACGCCTTACAAGTGGAGTCACACATGTTCAAATGGAGCCATTATATTCTTAATGCTGACATATCGGTGGTGACCCAACCATTCACTTGTGATGGAGGGGTTTCCCCAGAGTGGTGGTTACGCTTACGGTGTGATCATTGGTTTTCTCGGCAGCTACCCTTATCCAGGGTGACAGGCATCACAGCAACACAATGAGTGTGTATACAGCAATACAGTTCAAAGAACCATAGTGGTGAACCAGTGGTAGCAAGTGGTTATTTTGTAGACAAGTGTGTGTGAGTCTGAGTGTTGATGTACATCTGCTCCTATTGTCTGAGTGTTGATGTACATCTGGTATTAATTCACAGGTGTATGTGTTGTTCCCATGTCATTTCTTGTCTTTAATACAACATATTTTAACCGCATGTTTTACCCTTTTTATCTGTGTTTAAATGTGTAACACGTATGTATGCAAGTACTCATTCTGTAAAGTCCTTTATGTGAATGTTTTCTTCAGTCTTAGACGGTTTGTTTGGTTTGTTGAACTCATGGAAGTTAGTCTCATCTTGTGTCACTGTAATATGTTCTTACAACCCAGTGTTGATTGTCTGGAGCATCTATTTTTCCTGCATGTATGTTTTCTTACGTGGATGGGTTTGTATGTATGTTTGTTTGCGTGAGTGTGTGTGTGGTTGTATGTTTAAAATTGGAAATAATATTGTTTGGTCGTCTGTTGCCTGAGTTTTGTATTGTGGTTTCACTAAACCAGCCAATATGCACCTGTGTTGAATGCCCCAGCCTAAAGCCTGTCACAGTGTCCGTTCTGCCTGTTGATGACCTTACTGTGCTCTTCTACTTTTGCCCTCCCCTCTATCCTATTTTATCTTTAACTATCCTTCTGTTTCTGTTTCCAACTACATTCTTCTCTTTCTCCCATGTGCACATCTTCCATTTCTCTATATATTCCTCACCCTACCATATACATTTTTATCTCTCCTCCTCTGACTTCCTAATCTTTTACTGTGCTCTCTGTACACACTTGCTACTTCCTAACTCTCCTCGCTTTAACCCTCCTGTCACCTTTTTACTTCTTGCATCTATCCCCATTGTATCCCTTTCATTTCATCTCTTTGTCTTTCTCCTCTTCCTCCCCGTTCTATCTTCTCTCAGAGGGAACCGTGAGAGCTCTAGCCGGGCATCTAGCAGTCGTCAAAGCAGCACAGACAGTGACATGAAGTGCCTGGAGCCACGGCCCTGGAGCAGCACCGACTCAGACAGCTCCAACCGCACCCTCCGGCCGCCCGTCACTAAAGCTAGCAGCTTCTCTGGCATCTCCATCCTTACCAGAGGGGATAGCCTTGGCAGCAACAAAGGCTCGCAGGGAAGCTGCAAAGGCTCTCGCTCTGGTAAGGACTTTGGAGTAAACTTGAAGAAAAAGGAGAGACATTTAGATTTCTCTGGTGTAGGCCATTAATGTTGGCGTTAGCGAAGTTGTTACACCAGCTTTTACTATTTATTTTGCTAATTGCTACGTAAATGGAGCTAATGTAGCATTTAGAAATGCACTTCTTAAGTCATGTAGGCTGCATTTTATATACAGTGTAATGTCATAATATAGATGTAATGACTTTCTGTAGTTGTTGTCCGTTAATATTGTTTTACAGGATTATATGCCAGCACTGACTATAAGACAACCTGCCATCCACTTGTTTTGTAAAAGCCATTTCACGAAGATACAAATTACTTACAGCAGAATCCTGTTGGGAAAGTTTCTACCAAGATACTGGTGGTCGGAGGAGCAGATAGTCTTTGTCCTTTAAGTCCTTTTATTTTATTTCAAAGCCGAGCCTGACTCACTTCCAATAAAACAAATGGAAAATCCATCATTTGTTCAGCCTTTGTCTCAGTCACATGCTCTCTCTTAAATTGATTTTCTCTAGCTGTTAGCATTTTCTTTTGGGGCTCCTCATTGTGAAGTTCAATGAGCTTTACAGATGACTGACAGACAAGACATCAGGAGACACTTATAGTTTATAAGTATTTTCATTACACGGGTAGTTGAAAACTCCTGCAGGTTAAACTGGACTAACTCTCACTCACAAGCCTGACTAATGGTCAGTTAGTGTTCTCAGACAGAAATATTTTACACCATGTGTTATCCATCCAAGTCTAAATTCGATTTTTTTATATCTGTTTTAAACAACCACAATTATAAGCAGGGTGAAAATCAGAGAGAAACACATAAATATGGAGATATCGTGACAAAATTGGCAAGGCTTGAGGTGAGCAGGATAACGGAGCTGTTTGACCTTAAAAGAAGCAGTTTTTTTCCAACAGCTAAACTCACAGACAGAAGCTTTCTAAGCAGATTTAAAAACAAAAAAGCTACAAAATAACCTATAATATTCTGTAAGAGCCAGTGCTCTTTCCATTCCAAAGGAAAATCTGATATTGTGAGCAAGTTTAGTCCTTGAATATGATCCGACTTAACATTTTTAAATGTGGAAAAAAATCACCATATATCCCGGCTAAGAAGATGCTTTGTTTGTTTGTAAACTTAATGAATATTTCCTGCAGCTTTAGAAAAAAAATGCAATCATTTGTTTCTTAAAATAACCCAAATTGCCCAAAACAAGAGAGAGAATTCATCTCTTGCTGAAATGATAACTTGGATGATATCCATCTATCATGTCTTTTTGTGCATCACTAGGCCTGCCCCTAGTCAGTCCTGATGTGTGTCCCCCACCTGCAGCCTCCCAGTCCAGCCGTAGCCTACTTCCCTGCCCATCACAACAGCCACAGCCACAGCCCCAGGCTCCGCCTCAGACTGCCCTGCTGCCCACCCCACAGCAACACCCCATGGGTAACCACATGATTGCTCAGGTACGTACCTCCACTACCTGCATTTATGCCCACCATATACATGAAGACGCACTAAAAAGTTACAGAGAATGTCTTTGAATCTGGTGTTCAATAAAACATATTTCTTACGTCCACCTTATTTCTTGAAATGGGTAATTCAATGGATTTTGTGCCTCAGGCTGTATGTGGTTACATGTAAACATAAAGTACTTAAAGCAGCTTTCTTAAAGTAATTTCCCAGCTATGACAGCATTTGTAATGACAGCCATTTCCTCCAATGTTTCACTAATGGCAATTATTACATTTAGTTTTATTTACTCTCATTGCTTTTGTATAATATTTAAAAACTTGATATAATCTCCATTTCTATTCATCTGTTCATTAACAACTTTTCCTCTGTGTTCTAACCCACATCTCTCCTATGTCTTTATTTCTTTTCATTCCCTTCCTATCCTTCTGCTTTTGACACCCTCCGTCTACTGGCCTACTCCACTCTCTCTATGCTCTGCCTCTTTATTTCCTCCTCCTCTCTGGCAATGTTTATAGCCGGTGGCATCTCTGCAGCCCTCTCAGCCTGTCTCCTACTCCAGCCCTTCCTGCCCCCAGGTTCTCCTGCCAGTTTCTCCTCCCCAGCAGTACACAATGGTACTGAAACCTCTTGTAGCTTCATCTCTATGTTAATTTAAAGACTGCATAACTGACACCCTCACACTTTGCATTTAGCTGCTACTGTATTCTGCTAGAAACTCTTGCCCTCTCGTACCCTGTTCTCATTCATGTTAGTAAGGTATTTAAGTACAGTATTGACGCTGTTATTCATTCAGGAAGCACTCCCTCTTCAGGCTGCTACAAAGCCGCCCCTGCCTCAGAGAATTAACTTGGGGCAAGACCATCTGCTTGCTATTCTGCGAATGTTTATATCTTTTTGCGTGTCTGCATAATAAGGTTGAAATGTTTTCACAAAGGAGAAAATTTGAAGAAAATTTTTAATTGATTTGCATTTGATAAGTAAAGATATTTAAAATGGAATTAGCATTTTTTTTTAAGTACTCTAGGCTCATAGTCATTGAAAAGTCATTGAAATTGCTTTAAAAACTCCCTCAAACAGACTTTTAATCATTTCAAACTACAGACAATTTGATACTTTTGAAACTTTCAGTCCCTGTTACAGCTATGGCTACATGCACGAAAATGAAAGCCCTGCTTTTTATACAGCTGTAACGCTGCATGGCATTTTGTTTTGTTTCTCATTTCTGTTTTGAACAAAGGTGCTTGTGACATCTGCAATGTGTGGCACACTTTGTAGGAAAAAACACATAAGATGTGTATCACCAGTCACCCTGGAAAAACAAGTTATGATTTTTGTTCCATATCTCACAATCAATTACAGCTAATATGGCTATGACTTTTCACTAGCCTGTAGTTAGCCTTTATGACTGACAGTGACACTGTTTTAGCACTGCCTTTAAGCATAAGCTACAATTGTCAAATATATCACCCATGTTGTAATTCATACTTAATAATCTAGATTTATGCCCATAGTTTTGAATTTTGCACTCATTTTTAGTGTAGTGGCTCTGACCCACCAATGACATCATTCCCATTCTGCCCAGGGAGAAGAGCTGGCACCCCAGTTCAGCCAGATGACGCTGAGTCGGCAGGGCTCCAGCGAGAACCCTGAGCCTCCCCCCATGTATCAGCCTCCTCCCTCGGTGCTGTCCCAGCATCCCCCTCCTCAGACTGGCTACATCATGGCTACCACGGGTCAGCCTATGCCCCCTCCGTCTGGTTACCAGCCTGCCACTGGACACCCCCATCCCCCACCTCCACCACCTCCTCCATCCCAGCCTGTCATGCAGGCCCCACCACCCCCACAAGGCTACATGCAGCCTCCACCACCTCAACAGGTACATCATTCTCCACAGGTTTGGACATGAATGCATCTCCTTCTCATATGCGTTCTATGTTTTTTTTGGTACATAGCATTCTATTTTCATTATAAATTATAATAAGACCGTTGAAGAAGTATGAGTCTTTAGAGTTCAACAACACCTCACTGTTTTCCAGTGAGTAATAGTTTTCGTGGTATAAAGAGA
>JAQFJA010000012.1:10587824-10597941 GCA_029874485.1 Naso brachycentron | reverse complement strand
CCTCTTTTCCCAGTCCTGCAACAAAACAACATTTTAGACCTTTTACAAAGCTGAGCGACTGCATTTATTTTTAGAAAGTTTTCTCCTCTTATGCACTCTGTCTCTTTTGTGTATGTGTGTGTGTGTGTGTGTGTGTGTGTGTGTGTGTGTGCATGCAATAGTGTAAATGTGCATCAGTCTCATATGTCCTGACAGAAGCTCTGAAGTGTTAAATTAAAGCTCTGACATGGTTCTTTTAATAACTGTTGCAGAATAACATTTCTTTCATTTCCTCCATTGTTCAAGGCGCGAAAATTCAATTGTCTAAACCGTGTTTTATAGGATTATTAATCTCCATTACTCATACATTCAAAATGACTTTGCAATCTTGTGTTACACAAAACGGTGTCTTTTTTAAGTGGACATGTAATGAGGTCTTGTGATGGTTGAAGGCAACCTGCAGGGCAGGGGTCAGAGTAATGGATTACACTGACAGATAAAGAGCCGTAAACAGTTTCCTGAGTGGCAGCCTGACACAATTCAAGGTGTTTATATGCACTTTCTGCCAAAAAGAGACAATAGCAGAACATGATGGCAAGATATTGGCAGTCTGTTACCTCAGTATGGTGCATGTAGATGTCTCTGCATGTGTGTGTGTGTTGTCAGCTTGTCTGTCCATCCACCTGTGTGTGTAGAGCAAGACAAAGACAGGGAGACAGGAAGTGCTGGTGTATAGATGTGAGTTCATGCTTTTGCAAGAATACATTAAAGATGGTGATGACACACACACGTATAGAGAGAAAGGCAAGTTTACTGAGTGTGTCGCAAGGCTCAGAGAGAGAGAGAGAGAGAGAGAGAGAGAGAGAGAGAGAGAGAGAGAGAGAGAGAGACAGAGGGAGGGATGGAGAAAAGGCTGGAGAGAAGACTGCAGGGTTGGAACCAATTAGGCCAGGAGAGGCTCCCTCCACCTGCACTGCGAGGCCCCTGGGGGAGAGCCCCAGTGACAAGATGAGGGATCATCATCATTACCATTATTTATTTGCTAAGCAGAGGCCGACTCTGGGGCCAATCCTAATAGGATTCACGAATTACAATGAGTGTCTTGTTTTTGGGGCACAGAAGATGCTCGAGGAGGAGGGGAGAGTTAATGCATGTATAGCAGATAGATTGGCTTATGCTGAAATAAATGCCTTTTATTAATTATGCAGACCTATTATGGGCTCCAAAACTATCATCAGTAAAATATCTGGTGTCCTCTGGTAGTTTGGAATATTGTGTGAAGAGGTCCAGGTCAGACTGACCCTCTGTAATCAATTCCGTTAATTTAGGTGCATCTTACTGAAGTCATAATTAGACCAGGTATGCTGTCATTGATATCAGTTTTGTTTTACGATAGCCCTAATCTGTAAACTAATTCTCAGTGTGAAAGTAGATTTGTTTAGATTGTTGCTTAAGTCTATTACTGTTAGGCTACTGTTTTATTTTGAAATTCCGTCAAACTGTAAATTTTCTGCTTGTAATTTTATTTATTTCTTTATTTATTTAAGTGTAAGTGTTATTAAATGTAGTCTGCATAGTTTATGTGGAAAATAATCACGTCTACTTCAAGCAATTAAAAACAATCCCTTAAATTAAACCAGGGCGTCGGGGCAGTGGAACTTCAGATTGTGCGATTTTTTTTTGCTCACAAGTGTAATTGATGTAACCAGAAGTGCCTCCTGAAACGATTTAAGGAGCTTAATTTAAAAAAAGATGTTATTTTTGTCTCTTATGGTGGTCAGATTGTACAGCACGAAGGAGACATTTTAGCTGGCATCAACACAACAAGTACTAGATATGTTAAGGAAAATCACTGCTAAGCTAACAACAGCTAACATTTACGGAAGCACTAACATTAGCGTTGGTCAGGCGCATGGGCCACGCCTCTCAGTAACGACGGACCGCGTCTTGCCCGGTGGATGTTTGGACTGACGAGCCAAGCAAGGGGTGAGTTAGCCTATTGTTAAACAGTGACACTTTTTGGAAATTTGAATTCTGCAACAATTTAAAGAGTTTTCCCAATGTCTGACTTCCAGATATGATACCGTTTTATACACATCAACCCCGTTACCACAATGCACAAAAGAAAAAAATTAAGAATAGACCGAGTTAAACATAGAATCAATGATACCATCTATAGCTTCTGAGATTACTTTGATTTTTTTTAACAAGCGCTACTGGCAAAATGGGAAATCTTTTGATGTAAAAGACGGAGACATTGAAGACGGAAAGTAATTTTAAAATTTACACATAACTAACACATATAATGAAAATACAAAAACCCCATAAGTCATGCATGCAGTCCTTAACTCATTTGCAATAAGTCCTACTATGAACAGTTACTTATTTTGTATTTTTTACAGAGGAAATTATCTCTTGAATTAAGAATGTAATGCTTTAAAGTTTCAATCTTATATGTTTCAGGGATTTATATCACATCTAGACCTAGTTTATGTATATATGTATCATACTTGCATGTTTTACTATTTTTTAATCTGTAGGCTGTAGCAGCAGAGGCCTCTGCTGAGTGGCACATACAGCCAGTTTTTATTCTATTTTATTTTTATTTAATTATTTTTTTTTATTTTTACATTCATCACCAGTAATTAGCTTGTTAGCACTTCTAACAGGAGGTGAGCAAGGTGAGAGCAAGTGTGCAAAGCTGTTAGCTGTGTATAGGGATTTAGGCCTTTAACAACTATTAATGCTGTAGTTATTTAACAGTTGTCTCTATTTTTCCATGTGAAGAAGATGACAGTTAAAATCAGAGCTTCTCTTCTCTTTCCTTATTCCCTTCCTTTTATCTGCCGTTGGCCTCTGAAATGTAACAC
The DNA here is from genome assembly GCA_029874485.1 of Naso brachycentron. NCBI lineage: Eukaryota > Metazoa > Chordata > Actinopteri > Acanthuriformes > Acanthuridae > Naso > Naso brachycentron. Next base: position 10,595,092 of record JAQFJA010000012.1, on the reverse strand, counting down.
AATTTTGGTGTTTAAGACTATTTATTTGGTGTATGTATTTAAAAATAATTATATATTAAATATTTATTAACAATATTATACATCTCAGATCTGCCCTGTATGAGTTAGACTACTGCCTTTGTCCTTTGTACAGTAGAATAGCTAGCCAAAGTTTTTTGAATTATGCTAGCTAAAACACGACTATGCTAGCTTTTGTTTACTTAGTTCCTGCCAGCTGACATATTTAGAGAAATTATATTTGATTCAGTTCAGAAAAATTATTTTTCTGAAGATATTAAGTGCTTTTTGATCCTCCAACTTTAATAATAGTAATCCCAAACTCCAATTTGTCCATCAAAACAACCAGGAAGGTTCATCTGCACCGGGGATGCAGCACCAGAACCATACCTGTGACGTCACTGCTTAGCCTGTTTGAAGATGGCTGGGCTCTATTGGTGAAAGAGCAAATTACTGTCTGGTTTTCTAGTGATACTAGATAGATTTAAGTTTAAATTCGATGCCATATCTTACCTCAGGTAAAAATCAAACAAACTACATTCATATTGTTCCGTATTTCATCTCCACTTTAATTTATTATCTCTCTCTCTCTCTCTCTCTCTCTCTCTCTCTCTTTCTCTCTCTCTCTCTCTTTCTTATTTTTTCTCTGTTCTTCTGGTTTTAGTTTTAAAAGGCAAAAGCAGGGTTTTCCCTAAGCGCCACTGTTGGCTGCCAAACGGCCAGACATTAAAGCATTTCCAGCCTCCTACTCTTCCCCTCCTGACATCCAATGTCTGTCCAAGAAATGCTGATTTTTACGTGAAACTGCATTATCGCATTTTTACCGTTTTGATCAGGTTGGTCTATTTTAAGGGTCGATCTCTGAGTTTCAGTTTTTTTTTTTCAAAAAAGCATATTTCATTTTTCATATAATGATGGGGAGGAGGAGGATGAGTGGCAAGTAGATAGGAGAGAGGACTAAACGGTTGGTGAGCATTTGAAAGAAAAAGGCAGATGCTTTTTGTTTTGAGAAATGGCTATTATATTTTTATTTCTATTCTACAGTAGGCCAAATGTAATAAGATGAAGGGCTGATGAGAGGGAAAACCATAAAGAGCAGATGCTATTTTTGTTAACTCTATTACATTTTATTGTATTTTTATTTTTTAAATAGTTGGCCAAGTTCCAGTTCCAAGTACCATCTTTACTTTAAAGAATAAAGAATAAAAATAGAAATATATTTCATAGAAATATAGAAAGACTACAGCTTTGAGTATATGTGTATAGCCACATTAACCCTTTGCATCAGTAGAACTTCCTAATTGGTATTAGCTGATTGTAGGCTGATTGGTAGGCTATCAATATCAGCAGATACAACTTACCACGATTGTGATTGGTGATCGGCCTTGTGCAAATCATTCGCACGAAAAAGATGCATCCGCTGTGTAAAGGCCTGAAAGGTGAGTAAACTTACTTTTTGACAACACAGAGCAGTCGCGCACATCCTGAAATATTTAAGGCCAACGCTGGACCAAACAGTATAACTGAAAATCAAAAGAAAGGTCCATACACAGTAGCCCCCTTTATGTGCATTTTATTGGAACATCCACAAAGGTGACATTTTGAGCCCAGGTGATGTTTCAAGTGGCTGTTATGTGAGTCTGTTTTTGTGAAGATAAATTTGTACACTGTGCACATTTGTGACTGTTCATATTGTTGAATCGTGGATGTAATTTAAGACAAAAGTGTGTGAAAATAAAAGAAATGTCAGATGTTACCATTGGATGCAATCTATTGGAAAGCAAACAAGTAAAATGATTTCCGTGATCACGAAATCACAGACAAAATTGTGGAATTGCGCCAGTAAAAATGGAATCTATTATTAAACATAGAATATTTTTATTTTTTATTTTTTATATTCATACACACAGAACATTTTTCTGGGGAAAACATTCCAGGGATTGCTAATGTGTGGGGCCTCCTGTACATCACTTCACAAACACTCCTGACCCCTCCCAAACAATGCAAGCATGTCGAAGAGGCTGCCCGAGATGCCAGCAAAGTCGGCAAAAAAACTACAAAACTTTTCACTTACCCCGAAATACAGAGCTGAGCAGTTTTCAAACAACTTCTGTCAGTCGGAAATGTGGAGGAATGCGCAAAGACCACTTGCTGTCTAGAGCCCACATGAAAAACAAGGAAAAATGCTGTGTTTTGGAAGTCCAAAAAAATAAATTGGAGAAAAAATAAAACAGAATTTGGAAAAAACAAAAACAGATTTCTTTTCTGCTCTGGTTATAAAATGATACCTGTAAGTTCTATGTAAGTTTAAATATTGTCAACAATGAGCATTAGATCATCTGTGTGTGTATGTGTCACTGTGTGTAAGTACGATCAGTGTGCGTGTCCTTGTATTGCATTGGGGGAAAGCAGTCCTGTGTGTGTATGTGTGTGCGTCTATGTGTGTGCGTGTGTCCGCCTGTAATTCAGGTGTTGTGGAAGAGTGACTATAGTTAGTCCATAACTCATGATGCTCTCCATTCAGAAGACACCTTAGGGCCTGCATTACACCCAGTGAGACTCAATCACAGCCCACACTAAATCGATAATCCTGGAGATAGTTGGTGGGAGGGAGATAGTGAAAGATGGAGAGAGAGTGGCTGGGGGTGAGAGAGAAAGGGTGGAGGAGGAGCAGACAAGGAGGCTGAAGCTCCAGAGGAGGAGAGGGAGAGAGACGGGAAGAAAGAATGGAGCTGGGATGAGAAGATGAAAGATGAGGGCTGGCTTTCCCACAAACTCCCAAAGGCCCCTTTGCTGACTGTGTATTTATCTGAGGATGAGAGGACATTGTTGAGGTAAAAGGAGAGGAAAAGAGGAAGAGGAGCAGAGAGAAGGGGTGACTGAAATGGAGAAATTATAAGAGAAAGACAGAGCAAGTAGAGATGCAGTGAAACAACGAGATGCCCTCTGCAAAAATGCACCTCCTTTAGAGATTTTGCTTAACCTTATTTTTCGCTGTCTTGACTCAGCTTACTAAGAAATGCAGAGTCATTTTATTACTTGCCCTGCGGCTTTAGTACTTTTCAGATTTAGAAGAGAGGATGACACCATTATGAGCTCACATTTATTTCACAATATCACTGATTTTCTTTATTGATAACACGGCACATGAAAACATCCAACTTTCTGACGTCCTTTTAAGACCCCCTCAGCCCCAACCCCATCCTACTGAAAATGAAAAAAAAAAGCTGAAAAAATAATGTTGAATTTATTAAAAATGGGCTTAAGGATTTGTTGGCTTTTGTATTTTTTTAATTGTAGTATTTTAAGCAAAACAAAAATATGCATTATCGCATGCCTTCCTATCCTACCAAGACATAAAACACCTCCGATACACCCACACAATAATTTTCATTTTTCCTGATAAGAACTCGACTCATGGAAAGGCTGAGCTTGATTTAAATCTGTCTACCTTTTCTCTTGTTGAATTATATGTGAAAGTTAGCACCTTCTTTATTCTTTTTACCAACTGAAGTTTAGCAGAAGTCCAATCAGCCGCAATAATGGGAAACATATGTATAGGACAGCTTTAAATAAACAAGCATAACCTTGAGGCATGTCAATTTACTTTTATCAACTACAGAAAAAAAAGCCTGTTCAAAATATGTAAAAAAAACAACAACACATTGTTACATTAATGATTTTTACAAAAATAGCCACATAATTGTTCAATTATTTCTCAAAAATGTTCATAAGTTTCAGTAACTTCTGTAACTAACCCTTCAGTAACTTCAACTTTTATATGAAAATAAGGTTGGTCATTCAAGGAAGTGAACAGATGTGTCTGCATTCATTTACAAGACATAAGCATGATCTGGGTAGAAAATCTGGACAATGCATAAGCATTAATATACAGCTAATGGTTGTAATTAGATAGCGCAGTTAGTTTATTCAGTCCCTGGGAGTCATTGACCAAGTGCTCAAAAACTGCTCCCAATGAGAAAAAGTACAATTTTTACAGTTTTTCGTTAAAAAAATTGTAATGTGCAAAAAAACCCTTCAAATACTTTAAAGGTCCAGAGTGATCTACAGGTAGAATATGGCAGAAATAATATAATAATCATATTTATGTTGTTATTAGTGTATAATCACCTGAAAAATAACAGTAGTTTTTTTTTTATTACCTAAGGAAGAGCCCATATATCTACAGAGGGGGCAGATCCGCCATATTGGACTGCCATGTTTCTATTGTAGCACAGAAGAGACAAACCAAACACAAGAGCTTGGTAAGACTTTTTGTGTCTCACAGTTTTGCTAAGCTCTTCTACCTTCTGAATGGGGGGGGTATTCATTGGGTTGCAATGATAAAACAGTGAAGAACGGAGGATAAAAAGTAAGTCTCTTTATTGTATGTGTTGTATGTTTTGTTGTCATGTTTGTGTTTGTTTTTACTATGGGCTCGGAGTCTGAAATAAAGAATATACTAAGTGAAGCTGAGGGAGTAAAGCTTGGTTGAGATTCGATCGTTGGCTACTGGGAGCTGGCAGGAAAGTTTCTGTAGCTATCAAACAAGCAGGAACAACAGGGCAGCATCAACAGGTTGGCTCAGAGACGGGCAACAGAAAATCTCCATCTGTCTCCCCTCTGTTTACTTGCTGTGTTTAAATCTTTCTCCATCACCCCTGCGCTGTCTCTCCACCCTCACTTCCTCATCCACTTTCACTCACACTCTTTGACTCTCATTCTCTCAACTATTGGTCTCTTCAGCTCCCCACCACTGTCCTCACCATCTTCTCTCTCTTTTTCTCTCTGAGGCATTGCAGCATACGTCCCTCCCCTCCTCTGTTTCTCTTTCTCCCCCTCGCTCTTTCTCTCTCCCCCTCTCCATTACTTGCTGTTGTTTTTGAGTGATATGCGGCTGATGGCGAACACTGGGCGATGACAGATGGATGTGACAAGCAGATGGTTTTGCTTGTCGTCTTTAATCACACAGATTCAGTCGGCCATGAAGCCGGAGCTCTGTCTTGTCAAAGCAACACAAAGTGGAGACAAATTTATCCCGCACACCATAGATTTTGATACAGAAAATGTGTAGGCACTTGTGATGAAAGAGGGCTAAACCTAAAGGGGATCTTTGTGTTAAGGTCGTCTCGATATTGTTTTGATGTGGGCTGCTCTTTAGCAGCACTGCAAGAAGTCAGACTTTCAATTTGACAGCTATGATGTTGTAAAGTTGAGCTAAACAGGATCGACAGTCCTTTTCATTGGCCATGTTTCCATGAATAATGAGGCCAATTTTAAGCAAACTTTGTCTCGCAAAACAGAAAATGTGAATTAGAAGTGTTTTCAACAACTGGTCTGGAGTGAATAAATTAGGCTACAAAGTGTAGTTTGATCAGAAGATGACGGTATAGGCAACGTTACATGGCTGTAATGAGCTGTAGAGGTTGCAGATTGGAAACAAAACATGGTGGCATTCAGTTGCTGTTGTCCATCTAAAATTGCCTTTATGTTCCTTGGATGAGATCTAGGAATACTTCGGTCTCCACATCGCTCCACACGTACCTGTTGTTGTTGTTGTTGTTATCAGCCATGTTTTCACACGTTTGTGGTGATATGCTTAAGCTGGCAACACATTTGATTATTAAAAAAAACACTCTTTACCAAAATTTTGCTATAGCAATGGTAATTTCAGGGTTTTTTTTCGGTAAACCAGATCTTTTGGCTCAGTTTAGGAACAAAATCCGTCTCGTTGGGCATCATGGCCAGTGCCCAAATTAGATACTTCTTTAACAATTCAGCCAAATTTAGCAATGTTTTGACGTATGATTGGCATTTGTTGCATTTTGCCATCAAATATTTATTGGTATCACAAAAATCTCTTACCCAAGCGATATGGAATTTTTGGGCCCAATATGGATACCAAAATAAGGGAACAAGAAAATTCCAGTTAGGGCTGCCCTTTTAAAAAAAAAATTAAGTTCAACATGACCTGCAATTTGTTCGCATAAATTCACAGCCCCCTCCCCAGTCTGCTCACTCCCCCAAAATACCACAGCATGTCAGAATTTTTGTTACTTTATTAACTTCACCGCCGGTCTAACATTCTATTCTTCAAGTGATCCAGTTTTAGTTTTTTTACAGCTGTGTTAACTCAATGATGTCTTTATGCATGTCACTTTGTACCTTGCTTTCAATAGAACAAAGTTTAAAAAATTTTACTCTTTTTAATAGAGCACACTGTAAGATGAAAAAACACTCTCTGAGTAGAAAATGTCAAATCACTAATAACAGGAGGAAGCTCAAACAGCTTTGAACTAAAAATGTAGCAAGGTAGAACACAGGCCATAGTCAAGCTGAACAACCCAGCTTAATTTCTGATATTATTTGCCAAGAACCGCAAGTTTATTAACTTGATCAGGATCAAGTGTGGCTCTTAAATGCAGAGGAGGAAAATGAAACTAAAACTAAGAGCACCTGTCTTTGCTGTATTGAAGCACAGGCTTTTTATCCGCTGTGAAACAAACATAAAAAAAAACCTTAACTGTTTTTGTCAGTGATACTTTCTACTGCTCCCTCTCCTCCCCAGCACTCAGCTCATGTGGGGAGTGGTGGTGGTGGCAGGGGGTGTGGTGCAGCAGTGGCAGTAACAGTAAATCACCAGTCCAAGCATTTTTAATATGGTGCATTTCGGAGAACATATACACTGATACTGATATATCTGTGATAGGCTAATATCAGCTGCTAATATCAGCAAACCAATTTATCGGTTGGGCTCTACAAAAGTCTCACTATGTTAGGTTCTTAATCTTGTTACAGTAGTGGTACATTTCTGGTTTGTGTACGTTTTAGGATCATTGTATTATTTTATTTTTTATTATTAAAAAAAAAAAAAGGACCAGACACTGGCTCTCAGACTAACTCTCCTCAGATTGCTCGTGTAAAGAAACTGGCTTGTATACCCATATCCTTTGTGACAAGGTTGAATACAGTTTGTCATGGTTTGCACAATAACACCAAACATTATTGCTATGTGGTTTTTCTGTTCAAATGAGAAACTGTATATAAACCTTTGTAACATAAACATAGTCAAAGATATTTTTCTCACAAATCCAGTGAATTGAGGAGTTTATCACACTGCATAAAGCAACCCAGTTTATTAATTCACGGCATTGCCTGAATTGGCACAAAACAACCAGAGATATTAAAAGATTGTAACTTTTGTATAATGCTCCCATAGAACCTCCAATCAGTAGATAAATTATCTAACAGTAAAAGTCATCATATTGTTA
>JAQFJA010000012.1:10562711-10573684 GCA_029874485.1 Naso brachycentron | reverse complement strand
AACTGAATATCTTTGGGGTTTTGTGCAGTTGTTTGGAAGGAGCAAGCAAACTGAGGAGTCCAGACGCTTCAGGCTATGGGAAATTGCAGAGGGTTTTTTTTACTCTTTTCGAAATGTCTTTAATACAATTAATTGATTAAAAAATAACATTATTTACAGATAAATTAATAATTAAAATTAGGGATGGGCATTTGAAGAAATTTCCTTGATCGATCACCGGGAAAATTAACGATCAATTATTGATTTAATCATTGTTTTCTCTTTTTAAAAATGCCTATAGCAGAAAATACAAAATACTGAATGTTTTCCCTCAATTAAATCTTTATTCCAAGAAATACTTGTAGTCCAACAATAATCCTCTCAGACAAGGCAGTTTAAGTTCAGCTGTTTAACTTAAACAAAAAAGATATGCAGTGCAGCTGAGCGAGAGCTTTTGAAGCACTTATACACAACTGACCTTCTTTTAGAAACATTTTCAAAAAACAAACATATCAAATGATAACAATCAAAAAACATTATTTAACATTGTGCATCGCGGTTCTTCTGTGCTAAGACTGAGGTAATGGTAGGTTGATAGGAGGATGCATTGACGTTAACCGTGGTCGGATGTAACGTTATGTTGTTCAAGTCATTCATCATGGGGGTTGTTGTCGTGTTGTACTTTTACACGGCTTTGCAGTGTTTACAATGGACTTTGTCATTTTTTAAATTTGAAATGGTCTCACGCCAAACTTTGCCTTGACTTCTTCATGTTTACATTTGATATCTGCAGTAGCCATGACAACAGTTCATAGGCTCTGTTTCCTAAAAGTAGTATGACCCCCTCTGATAAAATATCTTATTGCTGCCACATCTTGAAATTCATTGCATCGCTCCAAGACCCACACTATGTAACCTGTAGGCTAGTTACGTTACATTACGTTTGATCAATAGAAATTTCACGTGAGCAACAAAATCCTTAACGATCAATTAACGATCATCGATAAATCATGCCCATCCCTAAAAATATTGTTGTCATATCCTCATCATTAAACATATAGTGTAAACACAGCCAACAGTTACACTAAAAATACCCCAAGTTTTGTATTAATTCTTGTAAAAAGGCATTTTTTTCAGAGAAGTTCAATCCTTTCCTTCCTAATCTTTCAGGTGCTCGAGTCTAACATCACCTCTAATAAGAGAACAGGATCAACATGGTGACATTGTGCAGTGTGGGATTGTTTAATCTAAATTCTCTTATTCCTTCTGCTACAGTTCCACTCTCCAGGGGTCCTCGACTGCTCTGGTAGTGGCTGTCACTGCTTTGCTCCCTGTCTGCCTAAATGAACAGCCCTGCCTGTACCTCAGGGTCACCTTCTCAAGCTACAAGCCCCCACTGCCACTACCTCATTTCATCTCTCTGTCTCCCTCTGTGTTCTCTGCCTGTGTTTGCAATCATGTCTTTTCTGTCACACAAGTTGTTCGTCATGTCATTTCTGTCTTTTTGACTGCTTCTTTCTGACAGAGAAGGAGAGAGTCTTGAAGGTTGGCTGCAAAAAAAAGCGCAACATTCCCTTTCTATCTTATGAGACACTCAAGTCATTGATTGTTTGACCACAGGGCCAGCATTACCCATGGTTAGACAGCCTAGAGAAGCAAAATGTACCCAGGCTAAGGTAGCCTTTTGTTACAAAAATGTCTTTCTTTTGCTGGAATAAACAGTAAGATATCTGTTCCAAAACAATTGGAGCTAGCGTGAACTCAGAAAAAGCACATTTTGATTGCAGACTCCGTAATGGCTGGCTAAAAGACTGCGGTATGGATTTGTCCTCCTGTATGCTCAAATTCTTCATTACTCAGTCCGATGATGAAAGTACCTGAGGATTTATACAGATTGGCTACAGTTTCAGAGGCATGTATTGAAGTGTACAATTGATTTATGCTGTGTTAAAAACGAAATGTAGGTAAACTTTTCCAAATAATCTGAGTTCTGATTGTTTCACAACTTTAAAGAATTTTTGCTGCTGTTGAAATGTATTCAAAGTTTGTCACAATTTACACACCTTGTGCAGTTTTTTAAACAACTGGTACCATTTCTTTCATTTCAACAAATGTCCATATACAAACGTAACCAAGTTAGATACAAATTTTCAACGAAATTGAACCAAGGATCTAATTAAACTCCTAATATCCCCGGTAATTGCACAGGACGTAGGATTTCAATTTCCTTCAAAGAGCTGTTTGATTGATCAGTTGATCAATACAGCAATTAATCACCTCATTAATTAGATCAAGCACTGATTGTAATCAGGTTGAAAATCAAACTGTATCGAGAGAAAAGACAATGAACACCCTGGATGTCTTGTAGTAAAGCAGCAGTTGCTTAAGTTTTTTGAGATTTTTTTGCTTTGGGCTTCAGTATACTCAGCCGGTATCACTTGTCAAAAATCGACAACACAGCGTTTTCCTGTGGTGGTTTAAGAAGACATAAATATGCACATGTACTTTATATAATATTGGTTAAGTTTCCTTGCACTTCTAGAAAATTCAAATCATCATGGTATCATTTTTGGTTTTTTCGGCGGGGGTAAGACTTTTCAAAATAAAATCCTTAAATATGCAAAAACGTGCAGTCCTGGCATTGTGAATGATCTATGCAACAAAAAAAGTTGTCATATTTCTTCCTGTAACAGGTAAACCATAAGATTCTGAGCTCTTTATCTGTCCGTTGTGCTCGCTTAACAGGGAAAAACACTTTTAGCAGTGCCATATCTCTGGCGGTGTGAACACTCCGTAACTATGGAGTGTTTATCAGATATAAGGAAGAGCAAAACTGACAAAATCCCTCTGCGATAACATCCTATCCCATGCTGATAGCACACTGCTCACCTTTCTTTATATCTGCCTCCAACCTCACACTGATGACTTGATAACACCAAGGCTGCACCATAACATCACTCTTGCCTCCTCCTTCCATATTTCCTGTTTGTGAAGACCTTATTGTTTGTCACGCAGACCCGAACTGCATTCATTTGCTTTGGGCAACTCTCATTCCTCGAGTAAGTTATATGGCTGTTGACTGCTAATTGCATTAGCCCAGCGGGTTATTGAAGTTTTTGCTTTGCAACTTGTGGTCAGCCCAGAAAAAGATGACCTCAGTCAACAACCCAATCAGTAGGTTGAGCATCAGTGAGCTCAAACAGGCAGGGCGGTGAGTTGTGCGACGCAGCGTGGTTCCCATTAGTGTCAGCCACAGAGAAATATGGAGGTTATTTAGCTCTAACACAGGGACGCAGACCCAGGATCTTAACATTTAAGTGTTATTGATTAAGAGGCCCCCTGCTCTGTCGGCTCTTGATGTTTCCAGGTACAGTAGCTTTGATGATAACTTGAGGCTGAAATTAGGTAATTATGTTCAAATTCTCATCACACCTGCACCGTAGCTTTCCAAAACACGGACAGATTTTAGCAAAATATTAACTTTTTAATGTTGCTTCTTTAAAGCCCCTTTCAAGGAACTTTTATTTTGTGTTGTTTGTAGCGCTGCGTGTGAACTGCTTACTGTCATAAAGATTTTGTCTAGTGAGAGCATTTGTTTTGTAAGAGAGTGAAAGAAACAAGCCACTTGTTTGCTCAATACCAGTTTGGCCACAAATACAGAATATTGAAATTATCTTAAGAAAAATATCCTCCTGCTTCCAAGCATAGATAGTAAAAAAGAGAACAGCAGATCAATCATGCTCGTAAACAGCAAATCGTCTCTTCCGGTCTTTGTACCGTAAAGCGATTTGTAGTATTTCTGCTGACTGTGCGGACTGGGCAAAAGCATTGTCAAAGACAGGATGGTAATCTCCAATCTTCTTGCTGATGGTCTCATTTGCCGATGTAGGTAAGATGTGAGGCATTAGTATTAAACTGAGACTGCTTCATAACCGGTTAAAAGTTCCTCATAGGGACCTTAATGAAAAATTTTTAATTCTTAAGCCACCAGTCACCAAATCACCAAAGCAAAATAAACAGCAGAATGTGATCTGAGTCAGAAAGAAACATCTGTGATCAGTTTTATTACTAAAACTGGAGGGCAGCTAATTAAATTGTTTTGCGGCACATGCAAGGGGGCTGATTAGGAGTGGGGATTCAGAGGGCACGGAGATGACAGCAGGTCATAATTTGAGCCTTGGGGCGCTTTATCTAAGTACATTAAAACATATAAATTTAAAACCACATGGCCACACACTGACACATACAGTGGCACATGTCCACAGATAATCCATATACAATGTCTGATCATGCACAAGAACTTTCCATACATCCTTCTTTTTTAGGATTCTTTGAATTTGCAAACTTGGGTCAAGCTGTAGAAGAGTTTGACATCAAATGTGCAAGTGGGAGTTAGCAGTGCCTAATGAGTTCAAAAACACATTTTCTCACACTGGAGGCCAGATTTTTGAGACAGCTAACAATGTATTTACCAAGGGGTGTTTTTGATTTAAACTGAGCATTTGTTTTCATCCTGTCTGTTCAAAGTAGCTGTCGCTGGGTTATTGGAGACAGGAGAGCATTCATGGTTAAGAAGAGAATATATTTAGCAATTGGTATACGAGAAGATGAATTGAAAGCAATAAATAGAGAAGCAGAGACAAAGGGAAAGTGAACTTAAGGTTAACAGTGTGGAAAAAGATTAAAGACAAAAGGGGTCAGATAATGCTTTTCAACACATACATATTAATAAAGTGTAGTAGAAGGGAAAGCACTGCAAATCACTGTATGCATGAGGGCTGTGTTAAAAATGAAGTAAAAGCCTCCTCAGGAAGAGAAGTCAGTTTATTTGGGACACAATCTCATGTATGATAGTAAGACAGAGGCGGAGGGACGTAATCTTTACTTTCACTGGACTCACAGCAGAAGAGCCTGAACAGTCTGAGTCAGGCTGCTGAGGCAATTTCAATTTGTCGCGAGGGTGTCGCTCGTTGGACACAGAGAGTTAATGAGGCGAGGCCCTGAGTTCTAAGTCATCCTGCCACCGCTGCTGATCCCAGACCTGATTACTGTAATGAAAAGAGATTATTAATCAAACGCCGCTACATATCCACACACACACACAAACAAACGCACACATGCACAGATTGAATCTCAGGCACACACAAACAAGACAAACACATACAAGGTAATAGAGAAAACAAGCGACACACAAATGAAAGAGATACAGTAATACATTACACAAAAAATAACACAGGGCAGTCACTGGAGCATCACTGAATTGTTCCAAACATTATCCTAGACTGATAGACTGGAAGTTATAAATGCACTCCTCCAAAAAATGTTGTTTTATCACATGCAGGAAAATGTTTGAATTGCACACAACCTCTCACTGCAGTCGGGATTTGTTTTTTCATGATGCCAAAATAAGTAAATACAGTATTTTTTGGTATCATGTGACTTTTGGTCCCCAGTCGTGGTTTAACAGCATGAGTAGTGTGTAGAGGTGGCTGGTCAGTTGATGCGAGGCGAGACCGTGAGACCTTCACTGTGTAAGCGGTTTCATGTGTGTGTTGCTTTACATTGCACATTGCGCCTCACAGCCCTGCAGCACGTCAGAGCCCCACAGCCAAACACTGCGTGTTACAGCCACAAACAGCATGTCGACAGCGTGGAGGTTTAACGTGGAGAATTCAGGAGAAGCGCCCACGTCAGAGCAGCATGCTCATTTACCGCAGTAAGAGCAGTGAAATAAGGCCGTTTTATAATCCTGGATCATTCACTCTGTTATCCACGCTGCTCAGCTGGTTCAAGGAAACCGGTTGTCCTCCATATACAAGCAGACAAGCAGACTGGACTTGATTTGACTGACTAAGTAAAAATGAATTATTTTTTCTGTCTGAGAACTGTCTTCTTTTTTGAAGGTCTCTTTTGCTTGATGACTTATAGTTATAAAATCTTGATAGGCAAAAAATAGTGTTGGCAGGTCAGACTTTGCACAAAATCAACAATCAGCCATGAAAATTGCAATCGGTGCACTGCTAGTAGTGAAAAAGAACACTTTTCCTCAGTGGTTTAGAATCAGGAAATTTATAATAATAAAACACCGTAATTTTGAGTAGTTATCACTGGTATTAGTTTGAGTCATATGCTTATATTATTAGCTTCACATGATCTATTTTCTCTCTTTTGCCAAGCTGGTAGAAGGCAGGTGTAATTAGTGCCCATGTGTAGCAGCACCAGAGATGTTGGGCTGATGACTGACCCTGTATGTGCTTTCCTACTTATTTTTAGCTGAGAACTGTCAGACAGATTATGGTATATGCAGTGTTTTCCTTTTTTTTTTTTCATACCACAAAACACTTGAATAAAAACATGTTTGTTGAACACTGTTGACCACACGTGAGACCATTGCTGGAATAAGCAGGAAATGTGAACCTAAGGTGAGCCCAAAATATGTCATTGCCAGCCAGCCTTCAATTTCTTCCCTCCATTCTATTTACTATTAAAAAAACACAACCAAATTGCAGAGTAATTGCAACTGAACGCTCCTGGCCTTAGGAAGGTCGCAGACAGATATTTGCACCAAAAAACATGTACATACAGTCTATGCGATTGAACAATAGTTGCTTAAATTGAGCATGTTGTTATGTGTTTTAATGTATTGATTGCAGCCCCATTTTGAATTAATCTTTAAAGAGTTACAAAGCAGAGTACCAGTATTAAAGGCTGGAAAAGTGTTTCATTGCCTTAACAGAAGAAATGTGTTGAACCTCCAGCATCACTGATACTAAAAAACTGGGTGGAAAATTATTTTTATGTGAACATCTACCAGCCACTGACAGATAAGTCTTAAAATACATCAATATCTGTGAGTCCATCATGTTTCCCCTTAATTGTGGGTCTTAATAATATATGTAATGTATCACCCTTATCTATATATAAAAATATGTTGGGAGGAAAATGTATCGACCACTTAATAAAAAAAATATTATTTGTCTGAAATCTACCAGCCACTTTCATATTTTATCAGAATTTGGCACCCATCAGTAATGTCCTGGTGTCCCGAGAACCCCTGTAGTACACTTTGACATCAGTGCGGCAGGATGTGAAGTTAAACCACGAGAGGTCAGTAAGACAAGATTTTTTTTTATGTTAAGACACTCATTAAAGACCCTGAAAACGTGTTTTCAAATCTCAACAATTTCTCAGTGATGACACATTTATGATTAATTAGGCCACAACCAAAATTAGAAAATGGAAAATCAGAAATCTGTCATGTGAAAAAAAAACAAAACTCTTCCAACTTTTGGCAAATTGCATGTTAGTTTAAGATTACACTGGTTATAGTCAAAAGCTGATTGAGTAAACAGTCTTTGGGGGCCTGTAATGTGCCTTTTAAATATCTGTTTATAGCATTTTAATCAACACCAGCTCTCAAGATTTATTCATTATTTTTGTTGGGGAAAGGGTTTTCAGTTTTTGCTCATTGTTGAATAGGAGGAATTTCAAAGCTAGTTTAAAGCAAAAATCAGTGAAAGTCTCTTTGTTTAACAACAATGTTGGACATTATAATTCCATTTTTGGCTGAAAGTCTCATGAAAGTTGAATGCATGAAGCCTTTTTAACCTGCGTAGTTAGGCCTTCTGTGACATCAGCGAGGACTTGGCCTGTGTAGAGAGCAACCGTTTGTCCGTCTGCCGCTTTGCTGCTCCCTCAGAGAGCAGTTATTTTTCACTGAATTATCTTCCCTTAATGACCAAGGGATTCTAATTAAAGGCATGATTAGGGATCGCTCTTAAGCACCTTATTGGAAATTAAGTACAATCCATTGTGCCTGACAGCGAGTTTCCAGAGATATCCTTTGCTGACCACCGTGTGAACAGCAGGAGGTAGGATGCTAAATCTTCCTTTTTTTTCTGTTTACCCTGGCACAACAGACCAGACTTGTGGCCAGTTCTTATCCACAGAAGTGTTAGGATGTTTATCTTCATATAAGATAAATTAGACCCCATTTTCCCCTTACTCTAAAACTATAAAATGGATTAAAATACCTTTTTTTGCTATTCATTTTCTTAATTTTCCCTTTCCTCCTTGGTAGGAAGGTTAATGCTTCATGTCTCATCTTAGTTATTTCACACGTGAGATCCTCCAGGGTGCACAAGTGAGACAGTGGCGCAGTGCAAGCAGTTCTTTTCTTTTTAGAGAGTAAAGCTGAAGGTGTTCAGCTTAGTGTTATATATATGATTTATCCTGACCTGAAACCTTAAGTCCCAACAGAGCAGTGAACAAAATTGCCACATCCACTGAGATTGTAAAGAAATAATTAGAACATCTTCAAAACAAAAAAAATGATGATAAAGATAAAATCTGCTGATTGTTGATTTCTATATTTTCCAGTCCATGTGGACAGTATGGGACAAACCTAAAAAACTAGGCACTCACTCTTGGCCCAACAGTGACCAACCATCGACTGGGTGTTTAAGGGCCCTAACCCAAGAAATTAAAGCAAAAAATTACAGTCACCTCCTAGTAACCAATCAGTCACACAGCCATGCTCTGCTCAAGGCGGGCTATTCAAATATGTCTCCGTTCTTACACATATCTCTCCTCTCAAAGCTGCACACACCGCAGCTGTTGGAGAGCTTGCTGCCTACACCACAACCTTCATCTCTTTATTGTTCGAATCCAGGCTTGTGTTGGACTGCTCATGTCTTTTCAGAGTGGCTAAGTCACGCCCCTTCCAGTGAATACCATGGGACCTTTCGGTAAAATGTTTGGTAACGCTTTCTATGAAGCCTGTCTGTATAATACATTATAACACATTATGAACACACGTCAAATGCATTATAAATGGTTATGGTAAGGGTTACGGTTAACTCTAACCCTGCTTAAAAGTATGAGTATACAGCAGTGTAGATGCATTACAAAGCGATATAGTATGTTCACAATGCATCATAGATGCATGCTATAAGTAAAGTGCTAAAATACTAAAGTACTAAAAAATTTGTGTATGCACTATAAGCAATTCTTATTGGTTTGAATGGGCAACCATCTTGCGTCTTGTATCCAGTGCTTTAATACATCCATGCTTGTGCAGTAGCTTGTGGCAAGGAAGCCATTTCCTCTGGCAAGCTCAACTTCTTTGTCCAGCAGACCAGAGTCTGCAGTGACTCACTATTGCCATCCAGCAACAGAGGCTGTATTACTAGAAGGAACGGTCCATCCCTGGGTGTGAGCAGCGTACGTCTCTGCATTGCAATATGTTGATAACTTTGACATACCACCAAAACAGTTACTTCTCGACACTCTGTTGATACGATTAGTTCATTTTTTGACTGCTTTTAACTAAAATTATTTCTAGATCTTACAAATTGCACCTTTAAAACACAGCTTTGCATGATTAAAAATAAATTTATACTCAGACTATTTCACAAAGTAACAATATTGCATCCATTTGGTCCTCTTGAGTCTGTTCCACCGACTGTACACACACACACACACATGCACACGCGCACACACACACACACACACACACACAGACACACTTTAATGAACCCCCAGCCACAGTATCATCTGAAACCCACTATAAAAACAATTCTATTGCAGTCTATCGATTTGCACTATGCAGCAATAGCAACGGTATATTATTGATGCCATCTAATTCAGCTTTACATTATTTGAAATGCATTATGTGAGGGCTGAAAATGCTTAAAACTCAACTTTTCAAAATACAATTTTTATATGTAGTTTAAATATGCTCTTCAACGATAACTTTAAATCTAGGAATGAATGAAGTGTTTTATTATTGTATTATTCTTTTGTATCATTTATAAAATGTTAAAACAATTTGCTTTTTCTGTCTCTTTATTGCAGTGGTCACTACTATTAAAGGACAAAAATGGTTAGTGATTAGTTTTTTCCTGAATCAATCTTGATAAACACCAGTGGGCCTCCTGTCATAAGAGAAGAAGAAATAAAGACAAAATGTCTTGATTAACCCTTCACCCTAACCCTTCTGTCAAGCAAGACAGTCCATACTCAGAATTTTAAAGATTCGTGCTCTGCAATTACTTCATCTCTCACTATTCTGACAAAGTTTCTTGAAAAGGTCACTTCTATCGTGTTAGAAATAAAAATCCTTTAGGAGAAGATTCTCTACCCTTTTGTAACCTTTACACAATAAATCCCATTGGGTTGACTCATTGTGCAGTGGAGGGGCTCCTAAATCTATATCCTATGGAATGGATGCCTTTAATCAATGACTTTGGGTGCTTGTCTTGTCTAATCACCTGGTCGCACCTATTGATCATGACAGCTGGGTCAGAACTAGGGGAGCAATTACCATTTGCAATACATGTTTCTACTGAGCTGCGTGTGCACATGTGTAATTATGTGCATATTTGAAAGGCTTTATTACCTGCATTGCTGGCAGTATGTGTTAACTGAGCTGCTGTGGAAGTTAAAGGATTGCAGGGCTTGGGCTTTACCAGCTGAAGCGTGGAGAGTTTGTACGAGTTTGCAAGTGTGTGACAGGAAGGGTCAACTGTTCCCTGAGGGCGGCAGGTGCTACTGACCCTCCTACAATACCAATTTAACCGTCGGTTAGTCCATGTGTGGCATGGGGTGGACCGTCGATGGTGGGCTGTCGTCACGTCTGAGGCTTTTGGATGTGTTCAGGTGACATCTTAACTAAGTCTGCTCCTATCAATTAGAGTGAAGAGGCGAGAGAATGCGGCACCAAAGGGAGGCCAGAGGTGAGCGAGAGAAAGAGGAGCAGTACAACGAAGAAACAAAGCAGTGCTGAGAAAGAGGTGGGTGTTCAGTGAAGCTCTGAGATAACTGCATTAGACGGAAAGTGTTACCTCAGTGAGTTGGAGGATGGTAGAAAATGAAAGAGTACATCTGCAAATGTCGTAATTAAACCAATTTATATGTACTTCTCAAAGTCATTTGAATCATAAATGAAATAATATCGATAGCTGTTGCATTCCTTTTTTTGAGGTAATTACACT
>JAQFJA010000012.1:10541565-10551696 GCA_029874485.1 Naso brachycentron | reverse complement strand
CATTTTCTGTCAAATGCTGAGGATTTTTTCTGGCTTACCACAACATCAGCACATGGCAACTATTGTCGGGTAAAGGTAAGGAAAGATAATCTCACTTTTACTATGGTTAGGGTTTAGCAACCAAAAAAATGGATTAGGTAAGAAAAAATTCAGATTTGAAAATATGATTTCCTAATAAAAATGCGATCATGAATCGAACCTCTAAGGTGCTGCACACTAAAATCCACCATGCGACTTTACACCTAAACTTCATACACTGTCAGGCACTTTGCATGTTGCATCGACTGTAAATCCTGATGTGCTGACTTGTCAATATGGATGTTAGCTGCGACCAGCAGCTCTACAGTTCATTCTGTTGGTCGGTCAGTCAGTCCACAAAAATTCCCCACTCTTTGGCAGCCACAGTTTTTGCCATAAGAGGCTGAAATTTGGCATGGTAGTGGCCTATTGCAAAAAGGTGCATAAATTGCAAATGGATTCATAAACTTGCAGAAGATTTAGTGGAAAGGTTGGTCATGAGCCAAAGGACGGCTGATTAACTGTTATTTCTTCACATTCTTTCTTTGCAAATATACAGTAAAGAAAGAACTGTAACATTTCTAGCTGCTAGTTGCAGCTGTTGCGAATTCACACTTGTTAACTCTGGGAATGGCAAGAATGGACAGATGATTGTATGTCAACCTTACTTTACTTTGCAGCTTCCAGATTTTCCACCATGAGATTTTTCACCTTAACAAGTTTCGAACCCACACACCTAAATGAAGCACAGTGTGAGTTGTGTGTAACCTGTTTTATGCATTCAGTATTTATGCTACATACAAGTTACAGAAATACAGTACTTCATATATAAATGTATGCTGTATGTATGTAAAGAGATACATTTTAGGATTTTATCTGTTTTATGGATTTTAGTTGTTCATAAAATTTACTTAAACAGGGAAACATTCCCCATGATTTATGATTTTACCTACAAAATCCACCATTTGGTCAGCTTAAAATTCTCTCCACTGCCTCTGTGACAGACTGGCTGATGCCATCATGACCGCTTCCACTGCTTTGCCAAAAACACTCAGTTGTATGATACAAATGTTGTATCATAACCATCCATAAACCCTCCTGTCCTCACCAACTGTGTTGTCAACATAAAATGCCAAGTGCACTAAACCACCCCCAAATAAAAAGTGATAACCTTGAAATCTTGATTGTTTGTCCTACATGTCCTACACATAAACATGTGGTTGCCTGTAACTTTTACTGCCCTGTGGTTGTTTGAACAGTTTGCGTAGGTGTTCAACATCTACAGTTCACGTGTTATGAGACCTTTAACCTGTTACTCGGCTTCCAGGGAGGATGAGGAGGACTGCATCTTGTATTTCTAACTTCAAGGTCTTGTTAGATTGCCCATGTTTTAGGCTGAAAGTTCAGTTACAGCAAAGGTGAAGAATTTCCTGTCAATGGGTTTTTATTGGTCAAGTTGACATCAATTAAAATATTTCAGATAAGGTCTAATGTAGATTCTATGTATCTGTCTTAAATTTAGGGCCTGACCAATTGGAATCCGTGGCAGGGCCTTCCTATGTGGAGTTTGCACGTTCTCCCCGTGTTTGTGTGGGTTTTCTCTGGGTGCATTTTCCCCCACCATCAAAAACATGTTAGGTGTATCTCCAGTCAGTACCCTTGACCAAGGTATTGGCTCAGAATCTTGAGTTCTCCAGGTGCTGCACAGTGGCTGCCCACTGCCCCTCAGGGATGGGTTAAATGCAGAGAACACATTTCACTGTATGTGACCAATAAAGTACCTTTATTTTTGTGGCCAATGCTGATACCGTTATTATGGCACAAGAAAAATTTCGATATCCAATATGTTGGCCGGTTTTATATTTATAATTCTGGCTGAATGTGGTTATCAAATAGATGTGACCAAGATATCTATTGGAGGCAGGATATCTTACATTTTAAAAAAATTTAATCTAAGGGTGCACTCACACTAGGCAGTCCGTACCGTGCCGGAGCACGTTTGACCCCTAAAGTCCAGTCTGTTTGACTAGTGTGAGTGCTCCGTTCCGTACTCAAGCATGGCACGCTTTGTCGGCCCTGGCACGGTTGGAAGAGGTGGACTTCAGTACAGTGCAGATGCACGTGCATGAGCACGAGCACAGCGCTGACATCAGTGTGACTGTTTGTAGAGGATTCACCTTAAATTCAGGCAAACAACAGCATACAATGTCCGCATAAAAAGTAGTGGAAAAATCTGTGACTGTCTTGTAGATCACGGGAACCGGAAAACAATTTAAAAATGTTATTTAAAGATGAAAAAAGTGCGGGTAACAATACTGGTTGCGCTCTGTAGATCAGGTCGCTCAAGCGTGCTCAGGCGCAGTTAGGCTGCATTAAGACGAAATCCGGCGATCAGGCGAAAACGGAGCTCTTTCTATTCATCTTAAATGAGGCCCGTCCATTTTGGTTGCAGTGGTTTCAGAACATAGCCGGATCCGTCAAAAAGGTTGAGACTGGCTCAACTTTTGCCGGAATGCAGCACGACATCACGTTCCACTATCCAATCACGTAAAAGGGGCATCTGCCAGCGATTGACCGGAAGAGATGTAGAGGAGACATGAAGGACTTATTTACCATTTAGCAGCAGCTTTTAGCATCGGCAAGATGGAGAAACGACTCATCACGGCAGTTATGACCTATCCTGAGCTGTTACAATCCCTCCTGCAGGGACTACAAGGATACCAACAGACATGGAGTCGCCTGGTGTTGTGTTGTCGTTCAAGTCGGCATTTCAGGTTTGTAACATTAGCTGTTGTTGTTCAACTACTGTAGTGGCTAGTAGGTAAACAACTTGACGTCACAGAATGGGGCCGTCTATGTTAATTATGTGACACTTCCACCGCCGGACAAACCACCTGATTTGTCTGATTACGGCCTTAGACTGAAGCACTGTGAGTGCAGGCCAGCGGAGGAGAGGGGAGGGGGGACATTCGTGTTTCCACACGGTATGGGACAACAGGGCCAAGTGTGAGTGGGCCCCAAAAATCTGTGCACTAAACAGTAAGCACTTATTATTTATTAAATAAATAATGAATCTCCATCTGCTAGACAGATTATGTAATAACACAATTTTAAACCAGTAGTCCAAGGGCTTTTTTTTTTTCTTTTTTTTTTTTTGCCTTAAAAAACAGTTTTAATATTGGCACATCATTGGAAAGCGTTTACGCTGAAAGCGATAAATCTGCAATAGGCCAATATCGGCTGTTAATTCTGGCCAACCGATATTGGTCTTACAATAGTGACTAAAGGTGAGAAACCTAAGCTTAACAACCTGCTTGGAATTTTATTTAATTTTTTATAAATTGTTGACAATTTAACCTTTGTGAGGTTTTGGTTGCTGTTGTGTTTTTATTTCTCACAATAATTAGGTACAGAAAAGAATTTAGTACTATGCTTACTCTTAGGTGAAAATATAAAATGAAAGCACACAAAAATAGTGTGAGATGTTTTAAAGTGATGACGGCTGTTCTTTACAATTGTGTGGTGTTGATTTCCAAAGAGCACTTTCAGGTTGACAAGAAAAAGCAAGTAGAGGTCCACAGTCACTGCGGCAGTAGTGGTCTGAATTGAATATATTTTTGGAAACATTTGACATTTAAGTGCAAAATATGAGCTCACAAAGGAACATACCGTAACAATGTCTCAGTGTGACAAATGTACAAGTTGCACTTTACAAGAGACTTTGCTGAAGTTTTGAAATTGGTCTTGTTGTGTTGAAAGAAAGGACAGCTTCTGATTTCCTTTGCCTGCAAATTAGCTCAAGAAGAATATTCCACGACAAAGCACAGGTCACTTCAGAGTGCCAAGCCCAGTCACTGAGAGAGAGAGAGAAAAGAGAGGGAAAAGGAAAAAAAAGAGAAATCATGAACTGTAAGATTACAGCCTAATAAGTGTCGTGGAACAGCAGCTGCGGTCAGAGAGACCTGCAGCACCCCGGCAGCAGCGTGAGAGGAAGGAAAAGAGAGAGGGAGAGAGGAGCACTGAGAGACGGAAAAGGTTAATTGTATCTAAGAATACTTACGACTGTTTGCATTTTCCATCATTCGCCAAGGCCCAACTTAAGGTTCCTTGACCTTTTGTTTGCAGCCTAATGAAACGCATGTAATAAATCACACCATGACACACCTCTTCCTTCTCTCCCACTCCTACTTGTGTATTTACTGCTGCTGGAAGTCCATGTGCCATCTCTCTGTCTCCCTCTAGTCCTTCTTCTTCTTCTCTCTCTCTTCTTCTCTCTCTCTGTCACTGTGTCTCTCTCCCTTTTGTGGACCCCAGGCCTGCATTAATAACACTGACACTCCAAACGGGGGAGATAAAGGGAAGTGAAGATGGGAACCAGAGTCTCTCAATATGTGCACTTCATCATATAGCCGACAGCCTCTAAAACAAGGGGAGGATGATGCAACGGATGGAGGAGGAAAGAGAAGAGGAGGAGTGCTGAAGGAAATGGAGATACTAAGCGAAGGAGGGAAATAAAAGAGAAAGGAGTGAGGTCGAAATGTAGGTGGGTAGGCAAAGCAGGAAGGGAGGGATGGAACAACTTGAGTAAAAGGGGTTGACAAGATTATTATAAGAAATGTTAGGTTGTTACAGAGGTCCTCTTTAGGCGTCATGAGATTGGAGAAGGTCTCTGTGAGATCCCAAGCAGTTGGAAGTTTAAATTGGCACATTTTTTCAGGTTAACAGTCAACACAGACACACACGGAGAGGCACAGGCACTTGTATTATAAACCGAGCAACAGGGATGAAGCACAAACAAGTTCTGCTGCTTCTGAGTTTCCATCCAGGCTGTTCTTTAATCATCTGATGTCGTATATAACTTTTATTTTAATAAGCTTATTGTGACATTAGACAAAGTCACATCTCTGTAATTGGCACCATATTCACACTGCCAAATGATAGCAATAACGATTAATGATAGTGCACTGCTAACAGGCGTACCAATAGACTGTTGCTCTGCTCACAAACCGTCTTGTTTTTTTTTAACTCTCGAGAGAAAACAGTATTTAACATCTCCACAGCCATATGCTGTCAGAATATTAAATTTTTACATCTTTAGATTTCTTTTTTAACAAGGCTGTCATTTCAGTGTCAACTTCTCATGAGCAAAAAAGAGTAGCACCATTTTAAAATCTTGTATTATTTTTGCATCTAGTGGTGAAATTTCAGATTACCAATAACACATTACAAAGTAACCCATTACTGTAATCAGATTGCATTTGTCTGTAACGCAGTAATGTCAATCAATCAATCAAATTTATTTTTGTATGGCCCAAAATCACAAACACAGTTTGTCTCAGAGCAAGCATGGCAAGCAATAGGTAGTCAAAGAGTTTTTAAGAAATAGCAAAACTGTCATGTAAAGAATATTTTAATCTATAGAATGGATCACAAAACTACTTGTATATTGTAGAGATGAATCAACAGAGAATTATCACCTAACTCTGCAGTTCCCCATCAGATCTTTTGTGCTTTATAGCATTTTTCAGCTCATTGTTTTGGTTTTCTGTTTTTCTTGGTTTCCTACAATTTTGCTGTTGATTTATCAGTGTTGTATTAATAGTTTGTTTCTACTGCCACAACATTAGTTAAAGCAGGTTTATGGCAGCATTTACTGCTTCAGTTTATTAAACAGCAACAATATCTGAAGATATCTGAAGAGTCGTTTTGGCGGAAAACATTTAGAAGTCTTCCATAGTCTTCCATTGGAAAACTTTGATTCTGGCTCATTTTATGAATCTAAAACACATTTCAGTGACTTAGTTGCAGTGTTTCTTGTCCAGCTGTTAAAGAATATAATTGCTCTCTTTTTGCAGTGGAGCTTCAGAAATGACAGATGCACTGTGAAAAACTTTGACAGGAATGAACGTGACTCACTGTAATGAGGCAGAGGAATCTGTAGAAAGACAACTTGTTGCAGTCATGAAGATGCAGGGCCATCTGACAATGTAACTGCTGTTATCATCAGCATCCTCCTCCTTCACACCATCATCACCATAATCAACATCACCACCGTCAGTTACTTTGTGTGAGAAAGTTTTTAACGTTTGTACATTTTCATCTCCTTGCCCTTTCAACAGCCACCAATCTGTAATAAATTTGCTTGCATTTTTAAAAAAATGAAAAAAAGCAGATACTTTGTTTTTTTAGGAGCAGATTGTTCAAAACTCCCACCAGTAATTAACAAGCAGAGAGAGACACGGGGAAAGCAAAACTAAACAGAAAGACAGATTCACAGTGGCTTTAATTGGAACAACATCTCACACCATACAGAAGTGTCGTAGCGTACCCATCAGCAACAGCCCTGGTTCCCCTCGTGCCTCCTTGTGCTCTGCTTTTTCCCACTTCTTTGCTCTCTCTGCGCTTGCCTACAATTAGCGCTGGCCAATCAGTAGCCCAATTAAGTATTTTTGTGACTTCCTGTCTCTCTCCTCTCAAGCTGACAAACATTCAGTCGTCTCCCAATTAGAGGGATATTAATTAGGATTAACGAACAAGGGGTCACTAACCGCAGGCTCATCATCTCATTCAGTCATTGCATTGATACATGAGGGAGCGTCTTTTTTATGAAATTGAGATATTGACCTTCAGTGAGACACACAGAAGGACAGAGTGGGTGTGTGGTTCACATGCCATGAACTGCATTATGTGGTCTTTTTTTTTTTTTTTTGCTGAAAGTGCATGTAGCAAAACGGCCTTGACAGCCAACCTAAAAAGATTCTCCCCAAGCCAGTCCCAGCTGATTCCTCCCTCTTCCTGTCCCTCCTTTTGTCTGCCGCGTGCCTTCACGAGCAGACAAAGTAGAAGCAATGAGTCAAGGCAGCCAAGCGTAGCTTTGGCGTGTGGCTCTGTGAGCTTTGTTTGAGCTTGAGGATGCTCAATGAGACGCAGAGAGTGTCATTTCTCAGGCCTGTCCCACAGGCTCGCCGAGGGGGCGGAGAGGGGAAAATGGAAGTGTAACAAACAGACTGTTAAATTAGGGGCGGAATGGTGTGAAATTGCCTCCAAATGATAAGCCTCTATTATAGCTGTGGCTGTATACTTGCCTGGTAGGTGAGTAGTTGGATAACTCAGGGGAAAAAAACACAAATTTCAGAGATGGTATCTGTGTGTACGTCTTTATGGTTATGTCAAAACAAACATTATAGATATGGAACACTGCAAGTCAGAAAATGAGGTAATAACAGACATTATTTAGTTAGTCTGAGGATCCATGGATATTCTTTATTATAGCGGAGGGACTCATTATGTATGAGGGTCCAGAACTGTGCCATCCTCTGTTTCCTGAAAACTACAGTTGCCAGTTTATTAACCAGCTAAAACTAATGCAGTCAAATACAACGATCCTGCAATAAATTCTCCTTTCATGAATGTTTTGATTCAACTGTATGATCAATTTGGAGGATGTATTTTTGGGGACTGTTGAATTGTATTTTGCTACGCAGAGAGGAGGTATTTGATATTTAGCCTCATTGATAACAATACGTTGTCAATAAGACACATATCAATTCAGCAGCCCCCCAAACTTTAGTCTCCAATGTGACCATATTGTTGATAATAACACCAAAACTATCTAAACAGACCTGAACATTAAAAACTGCTCAGGAAGGGTTTACACTGTGTTATTTAGTGACTTTTTATAACTAATGTATATTTCAAAAAACAACAAAAAACAAAACAAAAACAAACAAACAAACAAAAACTTATTAGTAAAAGCCTTACTTTGCGTCATGTCAACAGTAGTGTCATCCTCCGGAACTGGTTAGGTGCTGGGTTAAAAATGAGAAAGAAAGCTGGAATTTTAATATTTTAGAACTGTCAGCATTAACACGTTTTTTACATCCAAAGTGATCGCATGACTTTATTTTTACAGCAGAATTTACTTTCCAGAGCACGCCTGTTTACCTGGGGCAGCCACCTTGGCGTTTTCTATATACATGTACCAAAACTGGTGGCGGACGCTCCATGGCACTGGCAATCTACAAACTGCAACAAACTTAAAAACCTGGGATGAAACAAACTGGAGCGACAGACAGTCGAGAGAGGAGCAGACAGCGGTGAGTGAGGACAGGGAGTGTGTGTGGGAACTTTAGCATGTGTATGAACTCACTGTAGAAGAGGAGAGACAGGAGGAAGCACAGCTGCCATCGTTAGTGCAGAAAATTATGATAAGAGTATTTAGTATCAATATGTATTGAAAAAATCCATGTGTTTGACACCACTAATACAATGTTAGTAACTTCAGGGGATGTGTCAATCGCCTAAACTTTTTAATCAGTTAACAGCACCAGAATATTTATTTTATTCATCTGTTGATATATTGATTATACAGTTTGAAATTCACACTACAGGATTGCAGTTCTGTTTTCCACTTGCAACAGTTTTTGGAGATGGCAGACGAGAGCCCCAGATTGCTGTAAAACAAGGTGAATCTGCACTTGCTCATTAAGTGATGAAAGCTTTGTGTGATTGCCCACAGTTGCTTGCTAGTTATCAAGCAGGCTGAATATCAGCTCAGGTCAGTGTCAAATCTAGGATTTTTTTTAAAAACAGGGGCCATTAAAGGGCCACAGTTTAAACAGAGGGCCATTTATAAATCTGACATCCATGCGCAATCCAAAAGACTACTATCGGGACATGAGCATTTCAGATTTCAGCCCCTGCCAGTGTCCCCCTGGGTCATGTCAGGGATGGGTTAGCGGGTCATGGAGTGAGATACAGCCAATGAGAACAGACTCTTCTCTGCTCTCATCTGCAGAAACTTTATTAACCCAGTGTTATCATGAATCTATTTGTATTGATCAGAATATCCGAATGATCAGCACACACATACACTCAGTATTTGTAACCTTGTTGTCTCAGCTGAACCTCGATACAAGCGGAAATAGAAAAGACAGTTCTTGCTGCCTGTGTTTTCCAGTCCATTCTCCCAACTAGATTCCCTTTCCACCTTGTTTTGCCACTGCAAAGTAGCACACGAACAGCTGTATCATTTTCTGTGGCACTTCCCAAGTTTGCTTTCATGATAAAACATGTTTTCAGGACAGTCCTATTTGTTGGGGCTTCCCCTAAAAGATCCTGTAATGTGCAACCCCCAGTTGCTAATCACATGTGTGAAAACTGACTACATTTGCAATCTAATAACTTTGAAAGTCGTATAGTGTAGCAAAGGCAGTGTCTATAAAACTACAGAAAATAGTGAAAAATGTGACAGGATGACTTTTCAGGTTGCATGATTGCTGTCTGAACAACATCTAAGTTTCATGTGAAATGATTAAAAACTGAGAACAACAGCTAATTTTTACATTAGGGAAGTTTGAATCACAAAAGTTAGAGTTAGAGGAGTTTAATTCTGCACATCTAAAATTTGTTTTTTAATTATTCAAAGCCAATTACGAAGATAAAAGTCCTGTTTATGGCTTTCTCACTCCCCCCGTGCCACAGTGACTCGGCTTTGACATTATGGATGCACAGGCCTGCAGCCACTCCTCTAAGCTCATATATCACTGGATAAAGGTTAAGGACCAGAACTCTCCTCAGACAATGGGCCCAGGAAAGGGCACTCTGAAGTAACTCTGCAAGGCTTTCTCTTTTTTCTCATAATGAAGAGGTTAAACTCAATAATTAAAACTTTTCAAGGGAGCATAACTCACAGAGGAACGATGACAACTGTGCAAGCCTACCTTGCAATTTAAAAAAAATAAAAAATAAAAAATTTGTAATTGACAAACTGTAATTGTAAATTTAAAAAGTGACACTGGTGTAAATGCACCTCATTGCCCTTTATGCTTAGAAGATGGTCAGCACTGATACCTCCTGGTTCAACTAACAAGAGTGAAGGATTTCTGCAAACCAAGGAGAGGAGGTGTGGACGATGGCGAATCAAGCCATTAAGTTTGCTTCTAGAAATTCTACACTGCTACGCAAAAAACTGCCTTTGTTTTGCCTTTGTCAATGTTGTCATACTATTCAACTGAACAACAGAGGCTGGTAACATGCTGAAATATTTTACAATCCTCCAGCAAAGACAGGAAGAAGAGTGCAAGCTAGTAAACACTGAAATGACTAATGCTA
>JAQFJA010000012.1:10511451-10523400 GCA_029874485.1 Naso brachycentron | reverse complement strand
TACTGCTCAGTGGAAACAGGGCTTATGATGGCCAGGAGAAGTTGATATTAACATAACACTTGGAAAAGTGGCCAAAATTTCTTAAGTAATACTGTAACAAAGGTATGCACAGATGCATTACTACAATGCTATTAGACAAGCATACTGAAGACTCACAGCCAAGCTTGATGTGCAGCCTATGTGTTAGTGCCAACAGTTTGCCTTAATTGTCTTCTACGTTGTAGTTACGTGAAGCAGCACATGAGGGAAAATCCTCTCCAGATTGAGAGTGTGTAAATATGCATGATCATCGGCCTCACAGTAAATATGGCGGGAAAGATCAAAGCAAATACATTGGTGGCCAAGTTCTTGTCCCATGGAAGGCAAACAAGGAATGGACTTTCAACCTCTCACAAAATGGTAGAATCTAAGGGGAACAGGAATAAGTGCAGTCTTTGCCCCTCTCCCATGGCTGCTGT
The DNA here is from genome assembly GCA_029874485.1 of Naso brachycentron. Classification (NCBI taxonomy): domain Eukaryota; kingdom Metazoa; phylum Chordata; class Actinopteri; order Acanthuriformes; family Acanthuridae; genus Naso; species Naso brachycentron. Next base: position 10,522,942 of record JAQFJA010000012.1, on the reverse strand, counting down.
GGGAAGCTGAGTATTTGCACAGTGGATCAGGAGTCAAGTGGCCAGATTCGTATGTTGGAGTGGAGAGGGAGTACTCAGATTTAGAAGTGCCACAGAGAGAGGGGGAGGAGGGGGAGTGAGTGTTAGAGGATAAAGAGAATGGCAAGCCGTAGGAGGTGAGAGGTAGATAAGCCTGGAGAGAAAAGGGACGGACGGACAGACAGACAGAAAGCAAGAGCAACACTGGTAGTAAGAAGAGGAGAGTGAAAGAGAAAGAGAGGCTTCACTTCCCAGCGCACTCAGACAGGCCCGGCACCCCAGAGACGTCTTATCTACAGGGGGCATCTTTGACTTGATAATCCTGCTCCTCGTCACTTTTACCACCACGCACACACTCACACACACACACAAACACACAGTCACACACACACCTCCACCTCTGCACCCCTGCCCAGGGCCCAGGGGAGTGAAGAGCTACCTGTCACTGCGCCTATAGCTCCAGGCAGCTTGTGGGGTAGGGTGGTGAGGGGTGGTGGGTTGTCACTGTGCCCGACTAAGAAGTCACCTTTTGGGGATATGAATCTTAATAAGGTGGGGATGAAGCGGGGGCTAGAGGAGGTGGGAGCAGATGCATGCTGCTGCCGTTACAGTGTGTGTGTGTGTGTGCGCATGTGTGTGTGACAGATGGGGAGTTGTGGAGTGCTGACAGGCCCTGTATGCTTCCTGGCTGCCAGATTATTTTTGGTAATTTATAACCATTGTTGCTTAAAGGGGCTTTTATCTTCAACGGTTACTGATACAACAACACTTCAACAACAGCACTGCAGTCGGCTCCAGTAGACTGCATCTTCAGTAATTGGTGTGTTTATGCTTTTTATGTTTTGGGTTTTTTTCTTTTTTTTCCCACTCCTGTGGTCATGTGTATGTATTTGTATGTGGTAGAGCATTCAGGGTAGGGCTGCTCCCACTCATAGAAATGAGTCTTTGTGAGAAGGTGTGCAAATAAACAAGGGAACAGAAATTGTACTATACTGTATGTGAGCATAGAACATAAAGAACAAATAGCATACCAGCTTGTGTTTAAAAAAATGATGTTTTTAAATGGAGCATAGTGTTAGTTCAGGCACAACACTGAATTCACTTTTGGCCGGTGAAGCAGCTAATTCTTGGTAGGGCCTGACCAATAAATCGGTTTGCCGATATTGTCAGCAAATATCGGCCTATCACAGATTTGTCCGTATCAGTGTATATGTTAGCCTACCACACTTCACCAAAGTTGAGGGCTCCGAGGTCTTAAAGAGCTCTGGATTTGGGCTTTGTTGCAAAGTTGCACCCATGCATCTTCACCAACAGCTGGTGGGCCATCAGATGGGGCTGACTCACCCACAGTGAGATCAAAGCTAATCATAATGTGACTATTATAGGCAGTGGCTATTCTAGAGAGATGCATAAGGAACTCATCCTCCAGGTCTTCTCATGAGTAACTGATGACTTCAGTTGTGAGTAGACAAGATTTTTATGCACACTCATGGTCAAACAGCTGGTTTGGCCATCATGCCAAACCAGCTGCATCAGCGGCAGAAAATCCCAAGAAAGGGGTGTGTTTGCAATCAGTCTTAAAAGTTTGAAGCTCACAAGGGATTAAAAATAGTATCAGAAGATACAGGATATGCTCAGCAAACCTCATTAGTAACCCTAATGGAATTCTCTTTCTTGGAGCACTTGATGGCAAGGTAAGCTTTGGCTGTAAACAGACAGTTTCTAGCTATCAGCTGATTGAAGGAACTGGTGATCATGAGCAAAGTCGTGGAGGCCTAATCTGAGAGTAGCAAAACCACAAATGAGGAAGAAGAGAATCTGTTTATAAATTGAGTAATGCTTTGCAGTGTTTCCATAAATCAGGCAAAGATCTCAGAAAAAATTGTACAAACAAATCATAACAGATGAGACACACACTGAGGCAGAACAAGGGAAACAGTTTTTACACCATAACCTGTGCAGCATACACAAAGACCAAACAATGAGGAGCAATGCAGTTACAAACTAAGTTTTTTTTCTGTTCCTCTCTAAAACTGATGGCTACAGTCAACTGTCGTCTTTCTCCTGGAGCAATGTAGTCAATGCGTTGATGGAAGATGGAAGCCCACTCAAAATGTCAAAGTTTTTGGTGCTAAAAAACAACAGTCCAGCCTTTCTACATCATGAGCAATTACACACAGATACCATCAACCTTTCAACAACTGTCTGCCCAAACCCCGCCTTACAGCATGCGCGCACACTTCATTAGCATGCATTGTCCAAAGTGAGATGCAGTGCCCAGATCCTGTCCTTCATTTCGAGGTGTGGATGGAGCATGGTAGGGCAGGAGAAGGCAGGTGAGCAGGGATAGGCTGTGGCTCCTAATGAGCTCCTCGGTGCCTTCCTATTAACTCAGGGCTGGGTTCCCCTAACATGGCTTCCTGGGAGCTTGTTAGGAGACATTCCCTTTAAAACAAAATAATTTGCCAGCAATCATCCTCCCCCTGTTTTTTTGTCTATATTTTCAAAGTAATTATGTCTTGTTTTCTTCCTGTCTGCCCACATCTTATTTTGGTTTCTCTCCCTATTCTCACATGAGCCTTTCCTTGCTTACTTTCCTTACTCATCTTATTTACGTTCATTATTGTCTACTCCCTACACCCACATCAACAGTTTTGCTCAGTATTCAGATTGGTTGGCAATAAACTCCCCAGGGAGCAGATCCAGAGAATGACATGTTTAAGAGGGATCACAATGACAGGAAGTGGAGAAGGGAAAAGAGCAGCCTGAAATGCAGCTAGAAGTTTATATGGTATGCATTTCTCCTGCTGAGCAGTAGTCAAAGATGGAAGACAGTGATATAAAGCAGAGACTTGGAAAATAGAAGTTCATTATGAAGCAATATTGTCTAATAATGACATTTGTACATTAATATTCTGCATAAAGTGTTTACATTTAGGAACAAACTTTTATGCAGATTAAAAGCATTATACATGAGAAGATCACTGTAATAGACAACATTGGAAAGAAAAAGTGTTTTCCCACTGACGAGCATTCCTGGGCAACTGGAATGTTTCATCAAACAGGTGTCCTTGGAAATGGAGTGTTGACCTTGTATTCTGTAGAAGAGTTCCTTATTTAAGTTTTAACATTTTCTTTCCTGCTTACGAAATTTGCACGTTTAAGCATTCAGTACCAGGTTCACAAGTTTAAGTTCACAAACTGTGAAAAAAAATTGGGTGCACATGTACAGACTTTAAACAGATTGCATTTGTGGTTGGGTTTTGTACACAGCATTTGTCACACATTTGCGAGGAAAAAAAAGACTTTAGGACTTTTAATGTTTGAGTAATCAGTTTTTTTGAGCATCTACAACCAATAACAATGACAAGAAGGCCACCAATGTACATTTAATACCTCCCCTTGTGACTTTAATTACAACTGACTAGAGCAACTAATTATTTTTGCTGGTCTGGTCTCAGATTTGACAGCAGTTTTCTAAAAAGACTAAAATCCATTTTTAACTTTAGCCAGGTGGTATTAACTGTGTACCTTTAATTACACATTTGTCTTAATCATTGTCACATACAAATAAGGAAGATATATTTCACGGACAAAAATTGGCTGGAAAACATTTGCAGATACATTCAGAGTTAATATCCTTTTTGACACATTGAAGTAAACTGTAAACTCAAATGGTATCATAATTTCCTTGAAATGAGTTGTGCTAAAATGAAACAGATACAAACAAAAAAGGTGAGCAGAGAGAAATGAGGACGTGTGAAAGGAGAAATATGCTGTTAAGTTAAATGTGAGTAATAATCAGTGATAACCAGATCCACCATACTGTAACCTGTTTGTTTTACACCTCCTTAAACGCACCATCAGCAACACCACACTCACCACCAAGAGAGGACCAGTTAACAGTAACATTGGTAAGGTTGCAGCTCACCTCCGTACATTGTCTGACATTATGTGAAGCTAGCTCAAGACTGAAGCTTTGAAATACAAATTCTGGTAGTTTGAAACCTTGGCTGTTGTCTAACTTGCTACAAAATCTTTTTGTATATTTCAAGTTGTGATTTTTTTGTATTTATTTATTTATTTCTACCCAGGTGTAGGCTGGCTTTTAAAGCTTTGTCTCCATGTGATGAGTGAAGATGTTTCATGCAAGCAAGGGGGTGGCCGTTAACAAATCTCAGGACCAAACATGTTAATTGAGCCCCAGCTTTTCTATTTTATGTATGTTAAGAGCCAGTATAAGACCAAATCTATTGACTCCAGTCCAAAGTCTAAGATGAGTTATTTATGTAAATTAATTTGCATGATTGTATGTATTAGCTGCTTAAAGGAGAACTCCACCACGTTTCATGTGGATGTCCAATCACTGTTGATGGTAATTGAGAAAGCCGAGTTTTCTGAGTTTGCCCCGCCCACACAGCAGTTCTTGCAGTACCTGCATGTACCAAGGTGCACTGGGCGCGAGCTCCGTGTTGTTCAAATGTGATCCATTGTACAAAGCACAGCAATAGCTTGAGCAAGAGTGGCACAGCTAACCTTTTTTTTTTCCACAAGATGTAAACTATTCACATAGATGCTGTTGTTTTCTGACCTGCCATGCATCATGGAAAGAGATCATTTCATTTTTCACTTTAAATAATATCACATTATCGTTGAGTAATGTTTGATGCAATAACATCACAGTTGGAGGATCATGTCTACACAGCTAACAGTGGGGCTCTGATCTGTTGCAGCCGGAGACAGTGACTCAAGCCATCTCTAGACCACAGACAGACGAGTGGAGCTGATGACATTTATTTTTCTACAAGATGTAAAATAATCATATAAATATTGTTCCATTGTGTTGTGATATTAGCTGTTAATGTCAGTTGTGGCGCTTGTGTCCGGTGTTTTTTAATGTGTTGTGTGTGTTGAACTGAGGCTGCTGATAGTCCCATGTCGGCACCACACAGATTGTTAGAAAGACTCCAACCAAAGGCTCCTGTTAATCCCTATGCGCAGTACTGACAAAAAAACAGGACTTGCCAGGTCTGCAAGGTCGTTATCCGTCATATCGGAACATTCCTTTAATGTAATATTACATAGCCTACATAGCCTGAGACTGAGATTCAAAACAAACATGGCACTCGCTCACCTGGAGTGCAAAGTTGTAGTTTAGAGCAGATTTTGGTGCAGAAGATAGTGGGAGAGCTAAGCCCATGGAACATTCAAGGAAGATCAACAACATTCATTGTAATACACTGCCAATTTTGGAATGATACAAAGCTGGTTGTTAGTCACCAAAGTAACCTTTTAAATACAAACTTGTTTTTGCAATAAATGTGATGAACTTCTCACAAAAATAAATAAACTGCCAAGGTCCTCTTTTAGGAGACCTTTCTGTGGAAAAGAATTTTTTTGAGTTATGTCACCAATCTTGGAAATCATTGATTTTTGTGATTCCTTATTCCTGACGGTTTTGCTTAATCCTTTAGTTGTAGTGTCATCTGGTTTCAGTATCATTACATCCAAAGCCACATGACGTGATATCTGCAGATGACAGGGTGTTAGAATAAATATAAAACAATACTAACAAAACATAAGTTATAGCAGCATTATTGAAACATAGTTTTTCATCAGTCCACAGTCTGCACCCGCACTTCATTTCATCTCCATCGCTCCTGCTTGAGTGTGATATTTACGTAACCATAGAGATTTAGCTGTAGATGACTCCTCTTCTGCCATGTCCTGTTAATCTGTTGGCTCAAAGTGTGTGTGTGTGTGTGTGTGTCCCGCAAGTGTGTGTAGCTCACACAGGATAAGCCCTCGTCAGCAGAATATTCCAATACAAAAAAAAAACATTGCACGCAGCAGAAACCAAGTTCCTGTCATGAAATATTCTGTCTGATAGCTGTGTGTGAAGTTTAGGAGGAGCCAAAGTTCTATACTGACACTGACAGTCCATCTCACATGAATGAAATAAAGATATTGTGGATTACAGGTCGTTATCCTGCTGACGGAAGGAATGTGACTTTTTCAGTACGAGTAATTACCGTTTCAAGTAGAAATATTCTCACTGTCAAAATCAGCCTGGCCTGTCAGGAGTTAATATGCTGTCGACAGGAGAAAACCAAGAAAACCATGAAATAACAGATGCTTCCAGGGAAAGAAGTGTGAAAGGTGAGAAACAGGATTTGTGTGATTTGATAAACTGTCTGGCTCTGTGACACTTTTGTGTGTTGCACTAAGTTCTCTTTTATGAAAGGTGTTTGAACAAATCTGCACAGGAAAATCTGCATGCAAAGAACAGTAGTTAGTGATGGAAAAAACTGGAGAATTGGTGCAGTGGGAGCGGTTTTACGTTCGCTTTACCGCACTGTTGTGACAAAAAGAGAGCTGAGCCAGAAGGCAAAGCTCTTGATCTACTGCTGGTCAGTCTTTGTTCCTTTTCTCAGCTATGGTCATGAAGGCTGGGTCATGACCGAAAGAATGAGATCGCGGCTGAAAAGGGTTTCCTCAGGAAAGTGGCTAGCATCTCCCTTAGGGATAAGGTGAGAAATTCAGTCATCCGTGAGGAACTCGGAGTATAGCCTCCACTCCACTGCGCTGAAAGGAGCCAGTTGAGGTGGCACCGGCATCTGATGAGGATGCCTGCTGGTCGCCTCCCTGTGGAGGTGTTCCAGGCACATCCAGCTGGGAAGAGGCTTCAGGGCAGGTCCAGGTCCAGGTGGAGAGATTATATCTCTGCACCGGCCTGGGAAGGCCTTGGGATCCCCCAGTTAGCAGAGCTGGCTGATGTGACCAGGGAAAGAGAGGTCTGGGGCCCCCTGCTGAAACTGCTACCGTCGTGACCTGACCCCTGATAAGTGGTTGAGAATGGATGGATGGATAGATGGATGGGCAGTAAAAAACTGCATAAAGAGTGAAGAGAGGGAAGTAGAAGAATAACTATATGAGAGAGGTGTAACAATGCATCGATTTATAATGCTTTGATCAAACTACATCGATATGTAAACTGTAAATCGTCTTTCTAGTGTGACTTGAATGGATCTAAAATGATTTTTCAAAGCAAAAATTGATTGTATCAATATTAACAATTTGTGCATTGTATTTAGAACATCAAACATTGTTATCTGAATGTATTTTTTGCATTCTTAATATTTATTGTAATGGTAAATAATTGTAAGCCTCACTCCAATTCATTCTCTGATGCTCTGGGCATTATGTCAGCAGCGTCACCTCAGATCATGGCAGGGAAGCACCAGGAAGACAAGAGATTTCCAGTCTGCATTTACAGTCCACACAACAGAGGCCTTGCACTGAATGTTTGTGTAGTTCAGTCTATCAAGCTTTTCCAGTGTTTAACCTCCTCTAACACCACATAGAAACAGGCATTTTGTTTTCCTCTATGGCAATAAATGGTACTATATTGATATTTAGTCACTGCATTGTATCATATTGTATCACTCTAAATGAGCCCATGTCATTCTTGTATCATATCGCCAACTGTGTATTGTAATATACATCGAATCGTTGTTAAAACGTGTTCTTACACCCCTATGCATGAGTGAGAAGTTAAAAGAAGAGGAAGATGATAAAGGTCACTTGCCTGATTTTAGGTGGGATTACAGATGTTGTAACCATAAGGCAGGTGCTTAACCTACATTACAACACAGGTTTCCATCTGTATGTGTGTTTGTGATTTAAGGCCTGGGGACAGGTCTGTCTGTTAAAATAGGACACACAATCAAAGATTGACACTCAGACACAAACGCCCTGGGACAAAAGGTGGTAACCTACAAAAAATATCATGGTACTGAGAGTGTTTGTTTGTGTGTTCTGTGAGTTCAGGATTGAGTACTGCTGTATTTTCAAACGGCCAGTGTGCCCTCACAACCACTGTTTGTCTCACAGCAACACTGTAACCCCCATAAATGAGTAGTGAAACCTGCTTTGGTTGTTTGATTAAGTGATGAAGTGCTACCTTGCACCAGAGCACTGGATATTGATCACGACTCCAAAATCACAGCACCAGATGAAGATAATCTCAACTGTGAATCTGCTCAGAATGAGACAAGTATGCATTAGCAAATGCTGACTGAATGGACACTCACAAAGAGTGTAGGGTGGTTGTAGAGGACACGTTATACACATTTTTTGGCCTTTGGTTTTGATTTTGTACTCCTGTAGAGCAGCTAGACCCAACTAACTGAACAGAAAAGTCTGTAGATCTTCAGAAAATTGTGACTTGTGCCCTTTCCCTTGTATTTTCTGCATTCTCTCAAAACGGTCTGTGTCGGTTCCTCCTCCCCTTTTCCCTCCTCCGTTGGCACCCCTGTATTCACAACACCTTTACTGATACAAAATAAACATAAACACAAACATAAAAGGTTACTTACCGCTTGCGCTTCCCACTCTTCAACACGACAAAGTAACGTGGGAACAGCTGTCCTTTAGCCGTTAATCCTGCTCGTGTGCTCATGTTGAAAAAGTAAATAAATCCACAGGGAATAAATCCATGAGAAACAGAACTGCCATCAACTTCTGTCTCTTTCTTGTCCCTTCAGGAGAGATTAACCCCTCCTGAAAAAACACTTTATTGGAGGCGTCTAAAACTAAGTCCTGTCAATGTAATCCAGGAAGCAGAGAGCCGGGCGCAGTGGTGTCTGAGCAGAGCAGGGAGAGGGCAGGCACGGCGCTGTGTGCACGAGCTGACATGCCCATATGACCAAGTCCAGCACACATTAACGTCTGTGTAAAAACACGGTTAAAAAAATGCCAGAAGGCCAACCAAAACAGCCTGCACGATTCACTTCAAAATACATGTGCCTCATTATGTGACGCTTTGGCATCGTTTAACACGAGTATCTGACATTGAAATAACATTTATAGTCCAGAAAAAGACGGAGAAGCATAATAACTCTCCTTTAATAGTCACCATGACTAAAAAGACACATTGACTAACCAAAGATTGACATAAAATCACTGTGCTGTAACTTGGAGATTACCCCTAAAAAAATGAAACAGTAAATCAGTTCTACAGCCACATCTGTGAGTATCTCTTTTTAAAATGTGTCATAAATCCAGCAGGAAATGGGGAAATGCTGCCCTCAATCTAAAAAAGCAATTTGGGAGTGACTTGTTCTCATGTATGTTTCCACTCACTGACTCTCTCAATTGGTTAGGTTTCAGGGCTCAGCTTGCCATTGGCCATTGCTCCACTCAGTCGTGAAATGGTTCCTTTAATTTGGGACCAATTGTGCTGCTGGGATAGCCTTTGTTTGATCTTTCCTCTTTTCAATGACCCTGTTACCTTTAGGATTGGCTTAAAACTGCAAATTGTTGCTCCTTGACTTTGGAAGAGCATTTCTCTAAAACTCTTTCTCTCTGTTTTTTCCGTCCTTACTGTACAGAAACCATTTTGTAACTATACTGCAAATTATTTATTCACTTAACAATGTAATTAATGCTAAGTGCTTTGTACATAAAATGCTCTCTGAAACAGCCCACTGGCTCCTCTTAGGGAGGGTTGTGTGTGTGTATGTGTGTGTATGTATTTTGTACTCTTCTGATAGATATCTCCAAAGTGTTAATTAGATTTGTCAGCAGCTCCACTCAACCAGCCCTTGTGCTATTTTATGCACACGCACACACACACACACACACACACACTCGCACACATACAAAGACACACTTTATCACACCTTTTAACCACTTCACCAGAGCAGTAATCACTACGCACACACCTGCACACTGACATGTCAGTCATTTTAACACCATGGACTCAAGGGAGGGGTGGGTGGGTGGGGGTGGGAGTGAGGGGGGCTTTCCTCACAACCTTCAAACGTACATGTGCACACACGCACCTCATCTCACAAATAGACACGCACACAAACATACTTCCTCTCATACTGGCCTGTTGTTGTGTGTAGGAAAAGCCAGGGCACGTGATTTTTCATGTTGTAAGGTTCAGATATTTTTTAAATCATCTACATTCTACATACCCAAGATAATGTAAAAAGAGGATTAAAAGGGCACAATGACATGAAATAGAGAGAGTGAGAGAGTACTAAAAAAGGCAGAAAATCTGTTTATAATTCCAGATGGCATGAACATACATGAGACTGAATTTAGACCAGCTGTGTTTTTTCATAAGAGGAGATGAAGAAGAGATGGGATAGATAGATGTAATATCATCTTACATAATTAATGAATGGTGAGTATGATGGAGGACAGGGAGGTTTCTGTTCACTGTGTTCCTGTCGGCCGGCACACATCTGATGATGTGCTTAATGTCATTTTACGGATAGTGTGTGCAAAGGAAAGGAGGAAAACAGTTCAGACAGGAGGAGAGAGACCTGGGAAAATGAAATTTGGTAATGGAATAATTTTGCTAGAGAAATTGGAAAGAACATATCTGTGTGTGTGTGTGTGTGTGAGTGAGTCTGCAAGACAGACCAGCCAATGGCAGAATGACTTAAATTACCGTGGTAACCTCCAGGCAGATGGGCCCATGCTAAATTAGGCCTGGTAGCTAAGCTGTGCGCACACACACACACACACACACACACACACACAGGTGTTACAAAGGGAAGAGACAGGGCAATATAGTTTAAGTTATTTTTTGTGAATTTCAGTCTGTTTGTTTTATATTTTAATGGGTTATAAAGCAGTTCAAAATTAATACTAATGTCTCACGTCTTATCTACATCACTAAATGAGACCACTGCTTAGGGGATTGGAGATTACGGTCCTGTCTTTTACAATGCCTTTGTCCAGTCTGCTCAGTCAGCAGAAACGCTATGAAACACCTTACAGAAGAGATGATTTGTTGTTTACAAGAACGATAATTCTGCTGTTCTCTTTTTTACTATCTATGGATGGAAGCAGGAGGATATTTTCATGCAGATAAATTCAATGTTTTGTGTTTTCAGCTGAACTGGTATTTTGCAAATAAGCATCCAGTAAGAACAAATACAAAACATAGCAATACAAAATTCCAAAGACAGAAAAGGGAAAGAATAAGGCCAATACAAAACAAGGAGACATCGGTCAACAGAAGATATTACCTTCCTTTAGATCTCTGTGAACATGTAATCTGCCTGCAAAGCTGATTACTTTACAATAACTGAGTGTTTGCAGGCTTGTCTTATGCTCGATTTTAACTAAAAAGAAAAGAAAATGAAAGATGTTCCGTGTGTAATGAGAATAAGAAAAAAAAAGCTGAAATCAAAAATGAGCATGATGTTCAGATTTAAATTGTGGTATGTCACACTGATAGATGAGCTGTCCTTTAAAGTAGATATCAAAGCTGTGCCCTTTTCATGACATATTAATGGAAGCCCTATACATGAACTCAGTCCTCTGAGGATTCACTCACACATGCACATGGCACATTAATGCACAGCGTACATTACGCAGTGCATCAGCAGTATTTTGTAATACATCCATTTATTTAAAGCTCTTCTGACTTTAAAATATTTGCCACTCCACG
>JAQFJA010000012.1:10452287-10467441 GCA_029874485.1 Naso brachycentron | reverse complement strand
TAACCTCGATGCAGATATATCTGTGATGGGCTAATAGGGGACGATAGTATCGACAAACCAATACTATCATCCTGCTCCTCGATTTCTTATTGTTTACCTGTTTCAGACCTGCATGTCTTGCAAATTTCTTATCTCCATGTCAGCTTTTGGGCCCTCACTTTGTTTACAGAGAGAATCACCCTACTTGAAACCCAGAGATTTAAGCTGTTTGGTAACTTTCAAAAATTCCAGGAGAACAACCAGTAAATTTCAGCAAATGAGTTACTACAGCAACCATCCATCAACTAATTTAGACACACACAGATGAATCACATCAATAGATGACAATGAGAAGTTTCATCATCCACACAGATCATCAAGATTCCAATCTGTCTTAAATGCTTCCTTGATCCCTTTAAACTAAGTTTGTCATACATAGCAAAGAAGATCTTATAGCCTGTGACTAGTTAGAGCACCAATCGTACACTGTCTGGCAAATAGAGAGATTTGCCTTAAGTTCCCTGCTCCACTGTCAGCATCACTGTGTATGGTGAACCAGTTTACCCATTGTTTTTGCAGTTCTTTAACATACTTGACCTCCTTCACCAGGTGCAGATACTTTCTCCCAAACTGAAAGAGATGATTCACTCTCATTGCACCCGCTTCACACTCAGCTGCAAAAAACTGCTCCAGCGTGCACTGGATGTCACAGCCCAGTGGAGCCAACAAAACTACATCATGAAGAAGAAACAGGAAAAAATTCTTTTGACAATTTCCCTACATAATGACCTTTTCACCTGTCCAGTCACTGTGAGACTTTCTGGAGCTCAGCTTTATAGCTTCATTCAAATGTCAGGGTCTTACAACACAACTTATACCTCAGTATCAATGGTTTTTAAAACATTCAAATATGAAGTTTGAAACCACAAGTAACAGTTTTACTTTTAAATTTTCAGCCCTCAACCAACACTTTGTACAAATCTATGGCCTGTACCACTTTCAGAAATGGTGGAGGAGCATTTGAGGTAAACACAGACTTCAAAGGTCTGATGTACATTTAGCTGTAAAACATCTCCTGAATTAGTGTCCTCGGCTGCTCACAAATAGAATGCAGCTTCTCCTGTCCTTTAGAGGAAAAATGAAGAGAATCTAAAAAGGCCTCAGAAACCATTTTTGTTTCTAATAACAACAAAGCAATAAAGCAGTAGAAACAGAAAGTTAAAAAAACAAAAGCAATCAGTGGCTGGCATCAGAGCCTGTGGTTTATAGTGCGGTGGGAGGGGAACTGTACATTTGACTCTTCTCTGTGACAGCAGATCAATGCAGCCTGGAGCTGAGGTAGAAATAAATTGATTGTCACCAATAAAACTCCAATTAAACAAAAGAACAAGCCTGGGAGAAGGCTCAGAGACAAGCAGCTCTCATCTTCTCATCAGTCCTCGGGGGGAGGATGGGAGGGCGGGGAACAGGAGAGGGAGTCAGATCTGTGCTGTAGAGCCAGTGAATGAGGTCCATTTCCTATGAATGCTTTCTCCATCAAGTAGGTGGGGAAGTTAGAGTGAGCAAGCTGCCGACAGAGGATCAGATACCCGATAGACAGAAAAAGTGTGAAAGAAAGAGAGGGCTGAGACAGAGGTGCTACCATTGATCTGAAGCTTCCTTAATGATGAAAAGAGATCTTAATTGTGGTGCCATATGATATATCAGATTTCAGCAGTCTAGAGCTCATCTGACCTTCTCTTATTCAATAAGTTCATGTGAAGCCCTTCACCACGCAGTCTCTAAACCCTTTTCTATCTGCCAATATGTGCAACTTGTCCTCTTTTTCTGTCGCTAACAGACTCACTGTCTGAGCTTCACTCATAATCTTCTCATTGAACGAATCTTAGATTTCATTCCTGCATGTACTTGCAGGTGCGTTAGAGGCCTCCCATCTAAGCAGCAACTAAAGATGCTTTTTGCTCATATGAAGCTCCAAATGAAGTTAAAGATGATTAATGCTCTCCATTCCTAGAAAATGTACATGATCTCCTTACTCTCCCCTCCTCATCTCACTTCTCCACTAATAACATTTTCTTCACTATCTCCCTCTATCTCCCGAGCTCTGTAATCTGATTGTTCTTTCTATGATTGTGCTGTTATTGAGTTGCCTGCATCATACATATGTATAAGTCCACCACAATACTTATTCCATCTTCTGCTACAATTTGTCCCAGCATCCTCCCAAGCAGGAATTTCTTTCCTAAATGGAGGAAACACTAATGCCACGTTGACACGGGTAAAGCTTCACTCTGTGCAGAATTTAGCGGGTTGGGAGCCCCAAATAGCTACAAGAGGGAACCCACAACTTCACACCCAGTCAAATTTTCTTTGATTTTTGTCTTTAGTCATTTCTAGCAGGCTGAACAGGCTTTAAGTTTAAAATTCCTGAGAAGGTTTGTTTTCGTTAAAGGAGTTCTTTTGCTTTTGGTTCATGGAGATATGTAAGTAGAGAGTGGAAGGGTAAAAGTCTTAGTGTTGTCTTTTGAATTTTTTTAGTTAAATCTACTTTAAAATCTATTTGATGAATTGCTATGAAATTTGGTACAATTAAGTGTGTCCCCCTCAGGATGAATTGGAATAACTTTTGTGATTTCCTCACTTCTTGTATGAAGTCATCAGTAACTGTTTTATTCATCCAGTTTTTTGGTTTATGACTGAAAATGCAAAATTAAATATGACTGCAAGGAACAATGAAGGGGCCAATGAGTCAAAAAGCCATCTAGATATAATTATTCTTGATATTCTGCAAAGTATCGTAACAACTGATCAGTCGGCTACAGCTGCTGCCTTAGACTTCCATTGCAGAATAAAGCACAGTTTTGAGCATTGTTTGAAATTACTCACATAAGTGTGTGTATGATTGCAACAACTGTGTGTGGTAATAAAAGACCTCCACAAGGTCCTTAATTTCGATTTCACCACTAGATTGCACCGAAATCTACACGCTGCTTATTTAAAAACCCTGTTTTTATTTTATGTCCTTAGGAGTAAAGAGGGATTTTTTTATTTTTTATTTATATAAAAGTGTAATTTTCAGAAAATGTGATGAGTGGTGCTTACAGGTCGCTATGGGAAACGTTTGGAATGAGGAGATGCACATATGTGCAAAATTTCATGACTCTAGGTAAAACAAGGCATGAGATATGCCTGTTCAAATCTGCATTTTAAGCTGTTTGCTATAGCCCCCCGATCAATGTAAGATTCACACCATGGCCTCCTGGCATGACCCTCTACCATTCTGCAAAGTTTCGTACAAATGGCCACCTTGTTCTGAAAAGCCACATCCTCTACAATTTTCATTAGCTTTTTTTTTTTTTAAATTTTAAAATCTTTACCAAGATAAAATTGTAGATACTGGTCTCTAGTTTGTGTGTACCGAGTTTTGTGCAGATCGATGAAAATTCCTAGGAGGAGTACAATTTTAAATGTTTTTCACTAAATTCAAAATGGTAAAAAAATCTAGTTACCGGGGGTTATGGGTTTTTGAGACAGATTTATTCCTTGTGATTAATGGAATATGTGAGCGCATATATGAGCCTTTACCAGTGTGCAAAATTTCACAACTTTTGACCATCGAACATAAGTATAAATAGATATATTCAAAACATAGCAGAGCGTGTTAAGCACAGCTAAGCTGATTTACCTGCTGGTGTCAGCCTTTCCAGAATCACATTAAACTGGACTTAAAAGAGAGAGCAACAACAAACGAAATAAAAGGCGAGCTGGATCAAAAACAGGGAGGGGAGGGTGCAGCGGAGTTGCTTCCTGAGGAGTCTCGTGCTACTGCTAGTTTGATTTCCAGATATTACATCCCTCAGCGTTAAATGTTTGAGTCTGTCCTCTATGTTAATAGCATTGAGGTTCTGCAGGATCTCTGCAACAGATTTCTTGACAAAAGTACATAAAAAGCTAAAAATGCTTCACATTTTTTACAGTGTTGATTTACAGGTGAGGTGTGACTGCAATAATCTTGACTTCTTTACTTCCTGTTACCTGGATTTGTGTTTAGTGCGAATGCAACAAAACTTGAATGTGCCAATGATGCCTTTTTTCTTCATTAAAGTGGCCCATGTAAACCAAAGGACATGCGTGTGCAATGCATCTTAAATGTGCCGTAGCCATATCCTATCAGATGCTGTGAAGTTATTGCACAGATGCTGCCCACTGCTCCCAATACTTACAGTGGGTTAAATGTAGAGAATGAATTTCCCTGGAGCACAATATAGGTAAACTTAACTCAATTAATAATTTGTGTGATTGTTATTCCTTCTTACAATGGCATTAGTGGCCAAATATATTTCATTTAGTGTGACTAATAAAATACAATTAGAGCATGTTACATTCCCTTCAACTGTAACCTACAAGCCTCTCTAGTTAAGTCACTATGTCTGTAAATATAGTGCGATTGTGTGTGTGTGTGTGTGTGTGTGTGTGTGTGCACAGACCTGTGTGCACTTAGCTACATCACCCCGGCAACATCCCTCTGGATATGGCTGGAAAAGTTACTTCTCACTCATTGTAACCAAGCTGAATGGAGGCTGAGTAGGAAGAAAAGCTCGGAGCTGTATTTCTCGAGCCGTCTATCTTTCACCGTTGCGGCAGCCTGATATGACCTTACAGCAAACATCCACTGTTTTGCAAAAAGTCTATAACTTATAGATTTCATGTCAAGAGAAAATATCTGATATTTCTTCTAACAAATCCTCACCCTTTAAATGGATTTACTGTCCAGAAGAAAAAATTTTATATTTATGCTAATAGAAAGTCCATCTATTTACTGGTTTCTGTTGGCATTTTATTACTTTTGTGCCACAGAAGAAGCCCTCGCTCCATACTCATCTTTTTTCACCCAATCGATGTCTGTTAGAGTTGCTGACTGTGTACAGTTGCTTTTCTCCCCTCAGAAAGACTCACGCCAACCTCAGACCCCATCATGAAATCATTTCTGAGCTTCATACAGTTGACCCTGAAGGTTAGGTTGATGTTCATGGCGTGATGCTGCCGCTGAAGATGGTTAAGGATTATGATGATGGTGCTAGTTCAAGCTCCATGCCATCAGCAAGAGAAATGATTAGGCCTGCACCAGCAGTGTGAGCCTGACAGATGGCAACACATGGAGCTAGCTGACAGCACTGCTGACAGCGCATACACAGGAAGTCCCAGTCTTGCATGCACTGAACACAATGTTTGTTGCTGTCTGTATTTTGATGGTTTTTTTGCCATCGACTGTGGATTTTCCTACCCATCAATGCCAAAGTCAGCTCTCATCACCTATTTCCTAGCTTTAAATTGCAGGAGCACTGCATAGGCCTTCATTCATAACACCAAGGAGAGACAGGGTGTGTTAAAGAAACAAAAAAAAAAAAAACACTTTAGTGGGTCATTATCCCAGTCACTGGTCATTTATTGCACCATTCTCTTTTTGATAATCTATTCCTCCAGTGGTCAATAAAATTTCAGTTATTTTTCCAATCAATCTACTGAGAAATCCACTCTGCGGGCATGTTAATGAATGGCCAACAGATATAGATACATTAATTGAATGACTGAATACATTAGCAGCTGTATTGAGTGCTGCACTGTTGCCTCTGTGAACAGCAGTACAGAGTTATTATTAGGTTCAGTGATTGATGAAAGATGAGGAGAGCTTTAGCACAAACCTGTCGGTTCCACCGCCCTGGATATGAGTGAAGGAAGGCAGCAATGGTTCATTGCATGAGTAGACACAAAGATTCAATCCTGCACTTGTTTTGAAATGGTGTTTTCATTTGTGTATTTTTTTGTTTGTTTATCCACTTGGAAAACAGTTTTAAACTCCATCCAAAAGCATCCTCGGGGGGAAGCACATGTAACCTTTCTGAATAGTTGTAATACTTCTCGCTGTCACTTCATGACAGCTTCAAGCTTGGAGATTTGCATGTGTGCAAATTTGTGTGTGCGCTTGAGTGTGTGAGCACATATATGCATATGGATGGGAGCATGGCAGTGATGCGATTGATGAGACATGAAAGAAAGCAGAGGAAGATTTCTGCTCAATCAGCCCAGTGAATAACCACTTATACTTTGGATTAAAGGCAAAAAAGCTGTCTGAACTAACAAAGGCTCATATCCATTACCTTACACAGAGTTGTTTTTCTCTCTGGAGCAACACTGACAACAAAATTAAAGTGTGTTAACAAAAATAGATGGTTTTGTTTTCTTGAATTCAAGAGATGAAACAGAGCAACATCTCACAACTTGAATGCCCGCGGAAATAAAAATCTTTTTGAGGTAAAAAAGATCTATGCAGGAGAGTGACCTATAAACCCTTAAGATTCTGATCATGTGTGTAAAATGAAATGGGACTTAATGGATTTTTTTCTGTATATTAGGTTCTGTTGCAAGAGTGGACTAGACTTAAATAAATGTAGCCTAGCCTTCCTGATTTCTTTAGCATGGCTTAGAGATAAAGAGGCCAACAAAAAGCTGGATGCACATCGCTGGTTATACTCCCAGTTATGGGAGCTCTGTATTCTAGCTTTCAGTCAGCAACAGCAAGAGGGCTGGTTTACATTTCTATCTACTGTATGGTGCCTATTATTTGAATATTAATTGCCATTGATCAAAGTGCAAGACCCCTCAACCGTTAACATCTACCCTTTTGGGCCTATTTCAGATATCTAAATGAAAGAGCATGTAATTTTAAAACAATATGGCCATAATGTATGTTTTAGTTGGTGCTACACAAGAAAAAAATAATGATTTGAAAAATACATGTTCAAAAGAGACAAAAGTTCAAATATTTGCATCTTTAGAAACATTGCTTAGCTGCTTTGAAATATTTTAAGTTGATCTGAGCCAGTTTACCTGAACAGGTTAACGTCGTCAGGAATGCTGGACCATGGCAGATGCTACGCAGACATTCGCTGGAATAAACCAGATATTAATCCAGTTTTAAATCTTGATAGTTGCCCCAAACTAGGCCGATTTCTGTTTAGGTTCGTTCTGTACCAGGTTCTGACACCTGATCAGTTTCCCAAACAATCAACAATCTGGTTTTTGGATGCTCAGATGGATTTATGTCATGTCAGAAATTTTGATCAGCTGTCTTACAGTTTGAAATTCAATTTTCCATATGGCCACTGTCAAAATGTTGGGGTTTTTTTAACTGTACAGTCATTTTTTCGAGAACTTCCTGAAATGACCAAAGCTGTCATTGTAGTGGGAAGACAGTTTCCTGGAGAAAATGTGAAACCCACTGTCAATAATTTATTTGTCTTCTTCTTTCTGTCTGGTTTGTTTTTCTCCAGGTCCAAGGGTTGGAGAAGCAAGTGGAGTTCTCAGACCTGAGTCCAGTGGGGTCAGTGATGAAAACTCTTCCGTATGGCATGGGTGGAGGTACAGTGGGAGGAACGACAGGGGGCGTGGTTAAGCCTCCATACCAAACACGGATCTTCTCCACTTCCATTGACCAAACACCCATGAAATCCAAGCCACCAACCTACAGTTATTTTAATCCATACGACTCTGCCCGCAACCAGTCCCTGCTCCTGGACCAGACAGGCTATCGCTCTAAGCGCAAGCCCTCGTTAAAGACAGCCATGAAGACCAAGAAGATCTTTGGCTGGGGAGACTTTTACTTCAACGTCAAGACCATGAAGTTCAGCTTGTTGGTGACAGGGAAGATTGTGGATCACATCAATGGGACATTCACTGTTTACTTCCGCCACAACTCATCCAGCCTGGGGAACGTGTCGGTCAGTATCGTCCCGCCAACCAAAGTGGTGGAGTTTGAGGTCCTGCAGCAGCAGCAGCTGCACCCCCATACCCAGCAGGAAGTCCAGCTTCAGGAGACCCACCAATCAACCATCGACCCTAAAGAGGCAAAGACCTTTAACTGTCGGGTTGAGTATGAGAAAACCAACAGATCCAAGAAGCCTAAACCCTGCCTGTATGATCCATCTCAGACCTGCTTCACGGAGCACACCCAGTCCCACGCTGCCTGGCTCTGTGCTAAACCCTTCAAGGTGATCTGCATCTTCATCTCTTTCTTTAGCATCGATTACAAGCTGGTTCAAAAAGTGTGTCCGGACTACAACTTCCAAAGTGAGCACCCTTACTTTGGTTGAGGAAGTGAGATTGAACTGAAATATAAAAGAGACAATGTTAATGGCGACAGTGATGATTATGATGATGATGGAAATGATAGTCATATTGATTACGATGGAGATGCAGGGGACAGTTTTTTGCCTCTGAACTGCTGTGAATTGTGGATTTAAATCAAGCATAATAAGAATTATGGATGGTTAGGATACGGCTGATTTCTCTGAATTATTTTCCAACTCTGTATTTGCTATTTTTTGGTTTTTATTGATTTAATTTTTTCCTGTAAATAATGTACTCAACCCCAGCCCACTTATTGTTTTTAGATATTTGTTTCTTAGTGTTTCTTTTCGCAGTTGGAGATTTTGGTTGAAAATATATCATACCCTTCGAGCACAATGGGAGCCTCGACGGTTGTGCTGTGCCGTCATGGCGAACCTAATGTTATGGTAGACTGACTGTTAATCATCCTCTCAGCTCTACATTTTAAATCCTGGATATAAGAGAGTTATATGTATGAGAAATGCTATGCTGGATATGCATACAATATACTGTTTGAAAAAGCACATTAAAATCTCTTAAACTGTCTGTCATTGACTGTGTGAATGTTTTCGTTCAAGGCTAGAAGCACAACTGCGGGACGCAAGCTGTGCAGCATAGTCATGCTATCTAACTCAGCATGGACACTTTAATGAATTAAGTTACATTTTACTCTGATTGGGAATTCATGGCCGAGTCTTCAGTGAAGATATGTAATTTTAATTTTCTAGAGTACATTGAGGGAAAGTCGGTTATGGATTCAATTATAACATGAAAACCATCCGTGAAACATTCTTAAGATGATGATAATGTTTGACTCCTTTTGAGGGAGTTGGTAATGGTAAATTGTAAATGGACTGTATTTATATAGTGCTTTTCTGGTATTTCAACTGCTCAAAGCATTTTTACAACACAAGTCAGCATTCACACATTCAAACACATTCACACACTAATGACAAGGTAGCTTCTCTACAAAGAGCCAACGTGTTCATTATGAAGTCATACATACACATTCACACACCAATGGCACAGCCATTAGGAACAATTTGGTGTTCAGTGTCTTGCCCAAGGACATTTCGACATATAGACCAGAGGAGCCAGGGATTGAACCACAGACCTTCTGATTGGTAGACTATCTGCTCTAATTACTCAGCTACAGCCGCAACAGAATCCAAGGAAGTTATCTGATATAATTTTTTATTACATTTATCCTAAAACTGAAAAGAAAAATAATTACTGTGTTTCAGGCAATATAGTGGACAGAGTTCTGTTTGTTTGATCAGGCAGAGCGAAGTTGGTATTGCACATCTGAGCAAATATTTTGCAGTTGCACCTAAACCTCCAGGTGGCTTCCTCACATTTTACTGGCTGCTGTATCTCTGGCGCAAAGTATGAAAATCTGAGCAGCACTGCATCACTATTGCTAAAAAAATATGCATTTAGATTTGAGATCAGCTTACCCGCTGCTACCTTGATTACATTAAGCACATACTCCTCAAACACCTTCCACCCTCTGACTCTCACACTGTCCCTCTCCATCTTCGTTCACAACCTTCCTGTTGTGTCTCTCAGCACAATCGTTGGATCTTTGATCTCAACGCTTTTGGTCTGATAATAATGATGCTCAGAATTTCATTAGAAAACAAAGAGTCAATGCTAATTGAATCTTCATTTCACTCTGGCTCGATACCCTACTATGCTCTTGATCAATTACATTGAGATGGAGGTCCATGCATCTTACACAAGTTGCTGTGGACAGTCGGGACACAGAGATTGATGGAGTTGCAGCGACCCAGATTCCCTGGTTACAGATTCTCTACAGCGGTGACTGTAGAATCACTGGATTGTTGTTCGTGCTCTCACTTGTGTGTGGGGGCACGGTTACAGGTGGGCTGGGGTGGGCACTGCCCACCCAGAGATAAGCCCTGGAAAACTAGAGAAAAAAAATCCCACACACTCTCAAATTGAAAGATCTAAAACAGGAAATAGTTTGAGCAGAAGCTCTGTATCTTGTGTTAACAGTTAATAGAGAAGTTGGGGTTTTTTTGCACATTAAGCCTTATAATAAGGATATCACACACAGTGTTCTACAGCAGTATTATGACGAATGGTGCAGTCTTGATAATGCAAGCTCATTGCTGACGTCATCGCTAGCTGAAAACAATGGACGTGCAGGAGCATTTTAAGTGCTTCTACAATCAGTTGAAAAACCACAAAATCAATCAATTTGCTTTAGAATTTACCAAGACTAACAGCAGACTATTTCTGTAGATATCGACATTATACGCTGGAAACTGATAACCTATAGCATCTCTAATCACTTTATTGAGCTATGCTGATACTGTTCTCTCCCATGGCCATCATGTGTTGTTCCTATGTCACTTTGATTAATGTTTAGCCTTGCTAGTTGGCTATCAACTGCATTCTAGCCTAGAAGTTCTACTTTTATTTAAAAAAAAAAAAAAAAATTAAAAAAAACATATATTCTGCTAATCATGCTGGGTTTACATAGCCTAACAGAAGATCATAATTTCTGTTTTTGAAACTGCACAAAGATGGCTTTTACTTTGACTCGCTTGATGTAGGCCAGCAGTAGTTAGGGTCATATATTTTTGTTATTTGACTGATGCTTTTAATTAAAGCGATTTACAGAAGAAATACACAACAATAAAACCATAGTGTAATCTTACAATAACTTAAAAAAGCCTAATTTAAAAAAAATAAAATGAAGAATACCATAAGACAGGCTTTGGTAGGCCTCACAGCTCCACCTATCCACAGTCTGTATCTCTTTTCCTTGGAGATATTGTGTTGTGTACCTTTTTTCACCCAGTTAGCAATTGTTTTTTGTTGCCCACCCAAATCAGCCAAATGCCAAACATGACATCCTGATGGCCATACATGTGATTGTGTGTTTGTGTAAGTGGGTGTAATTCTGGTTATCTTTATTTACGCCCAGGTGTGTTTGTCCGAGTATGTTTTTCACATTACAATTCCAAGAAATTCTTCTAGAAAACTATAAAAAGGAAGCACAGTAGTATGAGCTCCATGTACTAGAAACCAGTTTGAACAGAGACTGACACAGAGTCAACAAGCAAAAGTCACTCACCTGACTTGCCCCATGACGTTCCGGGAGGCAAGCAGAGCAGCAGAGGAGCACAGAGGAAGTGTTTGCCCACATCCTCCACGGCAAACAATCTCTCTTTGTCAGTCACGTATGTTTGTGAGTCAAGTAAGACAAATGGTTGTTTAAAATGTTTTGTCTTGTTAAAATTTAAAGGCAGAGGAGAGCACAATAGGCATAAAAACATGAAAAAACTATCTTGTGACAAAGTACAAATAGTTGCTCATGAAGAATATCAAAATAAAATACAAAATACTGACGTAAGAAAATTTACTTAATTAAAACACATTAAAACACAAGTAGTGTTGGTCTACCCTCCTACAGTGATGATGATGAAGGAAATGATCTCTGCCATTTTCACATATCATACGTCTGAGGTGGTCAATCACGATATCTCAGAGATGGGAGGCTTCAAATTCAGGTGTGCATGCTGGGGAGCCATTGAACGACTCAGTGAACAGCCTATTGTAGGCTAATGCAACTGGTTTGTGGGAATGGAAAAGTGGACAGGACCGGCCGCTTAACAGATTCCTTTTTTAAGAGCGATATATATTCTGTGAAGAGTTCTGTGAAGCCGGTATAGCAAAAGATACAGAATAGCCAAATTTCAACAGAGAATGATGCAACAGAAAAGTAGAGGAGAAAGAGAGGCACCGCCCCTTCCCCTCATTACCAATAACAACCTAAAAAAATTTCTCATTTGTGTACCTCCTAATCCTTCCATGTCAGTTAAAGGTTTTTTTCACTTTAATTTAGGCTTTCCGACAAAATCCCACATGCACTAACGTTTGTGTTTCTGCCAGTTTTTGAGGATATGTGATTGCTAATTGGTCTTTTCTTCTGTTTTATTTTAGTGTCATTAAGTATGTTGCTTTTTAATATCTGCATATATTTTAATTGCATACCTTTATTGCACCAAGCAGCAAATCTTCATCCTTTCTCAAGCTACTGGTTACAAGTAACAATGGATTCACTTGCATTTAGCGAAAGACTTTGTTAATTGCTGTACTTTAACGAAAAAAAAACTTTTTTCAGAATAAAATAACAAATCAAATTATGAAGCCTATTCGAAATACACAAATAGCCTACAAGCTTTTAAAGTATTTTGTTGCAAATTAGGCTACATCTTTTTTATGCCCAGCAAAAAACAAATGATCAAATTGCTCAAGTGAAATCAATAAATCAATGAATATCCTAAAGTAAGCAAGCAAGTACGTTAGTAGCCTATGTAAGTAAGTAAGAAAAAAAATTGGTATTTTAAATACATTTGATTAAAATCCTGCCTATCTCTGTTTAGAGGCATGGTCTGCATTATCACACCTGCAGTTTACATCTACAAGTTAAAAGAAGTGTTGGGAGAGTATAGATTTAATGTATTTTCTAAGAAAAATAAAATAAAATTGATACGAAATGAATAGATATACAAAATGAATGAGTAAATGAATAACATAAGTACACTATGGCTTGCGTAATTTCCTTGCAACGGCCTACGATTCCCATCAACCCTTGCGGTAGGATAAACGTAACTAGCCGTTGCTAACAACTTCAAACTGCCTGTAGAAACCTCTCCGTGGCGTGTCGCCTGTCTGTGCTGCTCCTCGCTGTGGGCTGTGAACTGGAAAGATGCTGTCCTTCGCTCTGAGACAACTCACAAGGGTAAGACGATCATAAAGAACTGTTTTTGTGTCATTTTTTCCTTCACGGTGTGTTTCAGCTTGGTAATTTAGCTAGGAATTCTGTACCGGTTGAATTGTTAGCTAGCTCATCGTCAGTCTGGGTCAGTGGCGTCTAAAATAGTCACTACTTCCTTCGTGGTTTATTTAAGTGTGGTAACGTAGTTTTTGGTTGCAAAGTGGTTAAACTGTATGTTACGCTTGCCCATCCTCTGTGTGGGGCAGTAACGTTTCCTTTACGTTTACTGCAGTCGCGGGCTTTGTAATAACCGCTAAATTGCCCACTTTCGCTTTAGAAACGTGCGCAATCAATAGGGAAATGTTATCGTTAACGTACAGTAGTTAACGTTATTTTCCAGATATATTTTCCGTCTTGTTCTTATTGTGACTTTAAAAATTTGTCAGTTACATGTAGCTTATAAGCTAGCAGGTTAACTGTTAGTGCATGTTACATAGCTGCAGTTGTGCCCACGTCATGATGTAACATCCACAGCTCAGTTTCATCATGTGGAGAGGCAGCAAGCAGCAACTCCAGTGATCACGTGGTTCCGTATTCGGAAAACTTCCAATTTCCTTCTCTTACACTTTGTAATTATGGTCACTTGAAAAAAGCAGTTCACTTCATTTTGTTAAGTTGTTTTGTTGTTAAACTTCAAACCTTTTGGTTAACTCAAAGTAAAAGACTGAGTCATCATAACTCTGTGTAGATAATGCAAGAGGTTACAGACAATGATATATTAACTAGAAACAAGGGGTCCTACCCCCAGTGACGTTCAAAGGGCAACATGAGGTTGAAGGAGCACCAAACAAATATGAAGCTCCTACTGAGATAATAATGGAACAGATGAGGCTGTAGTGGTCAAACTCAGGAAAGCAATATTCATTGTTTTCAGAAGAATTGTCAGATTATAGACTGTTAACTATTCATTACACTGGTGTAGCTACAAGAATAGCCTAATATATATGAAGAATTTAACATCCAAGGTCCCTTTTTGCCTTGTAAAACTTTTATGCCTAGCTAAAACTGATGCTAAACTTCTAATATTTGGTGAATTATTTTTTAAAAAACGTTCAGTATAGCACATCAAAGTTTAAAAGCACTACAAGCTGTAGCCACCAAAATGCCCACAAAGTTGAGCCAACACCTCTTGAAACCAGAAAAACCAATAAAATCTGATCATTAGAACCTTCAAGTGTTTGTTGCAGGTTTTTGCCATTAGACTTTTCTGACTCCTTTTCCAGTTTGAGCCTCACTCTGAGGTTCAAACATGTATGGCTGAGTATCTCCAACGTATCCTCTACACTAACGTTATTAATCTTAACCATCTTGATGCGCTTTCACATTTAAACTAGCACATGCAGGAGTGGCGAGCTGGGCACGAGTTCTGTGATTGAAAGATCCAGTGATTCTCTTTGGGGAGAAAGAGCAGATGTGCCTGCAGCCCATTTTCACAGCTTTGTATGTAGAAAATGTCATGTCAAACAAAATGCTTAGACATAATGTTTCTTAAAAACGTGTCTAGAGAGGAACTTCAAAATCTTCTTTTCTAGTTGTAGTATCTGTAACTTCCTCTCATTTCAAAGTTGACAGGTTTTTTTTTTGTTTGTTTTTTTTTAAATTGAGATAACAAGTTGTTTGATTAAATGAGACACAATGGTGAAGGTGGTGTTGGGGGAAAAAAAGTTGGGGGCTAAAAAGTGGGGGCTATTAATAACCCAATTTTGAACTTTATGAAGTGACCCATTTTGGAGATGGCGTGAATTTCATGTAGTTTCTCAGAAACAACTAGGCTATGCTAGACTTGTGCCAAAATATTGTGGCATGTATTCAGACCTAGTTTTATAAGTTACTGTCAGGGTGTTTGAAGTTTCCTGTTAAATGAATTGATTCACATGCTTGCATGCTTTTCCTATTGGTGCTAATTGGTTAAGTGTGCAACTCCATTGGGTTTCTCAAGGACTCACAAGACTTTTTGTGAAGGCATGCAGTGTCCTCAAAGGATCTGCGCGTGTGAGTGAGTGAGTGAGTGTGAGAAAGAGAGAGTGATTCCCTCCTTGTTCATGTATTTCTTGTTGCTGACTGCTGATCTAAACTTGATTTTGGTTTGAGGGTGAGAGGAAAGTCAACTTATGTGGTTTGTGTCCTAAACCTGTATTTTGCTTTGGATATATTCCAGAGATTCCAGTCACTCAATTTGATAATTACAATTTATCT
>JAQFJA010000012.1:10425154-10439450 GCA_029874485.1 Naso brachycentron | reverse complement strand
GAAAGGGTGTTCTCAGCTGCTGGTCTGATGGCACGAAACCACCGCATGAGCCTAAAGCCCCAAACATTGGCCAAACTCGTTTTCTTAAAAGTTAACGCAAAGATTCTGTAGGCAGGGAGTGAACAGTGCGCAATGGCAAGCACTTTAAGTTTTATTTTATTTTTATTTAGGCCTATTTATTTTTATTTCTTGTTGCACTTGCAATATAGTCATTCATTAATGACCATCAGTGCTACAACTTTTCAGACATTCACAAGTAACGAGTTCTTATCTTATTCTTGGAAACACCCCCCCACCCCACCCCCCATTCTGAGTGATGGGTCTAAGCGGAGCGTGGAGCAAAAATTCCGCAAATCACGTTGAGCGGCGGAGCGGAGGGGAATTAACGTGAGCGAAAGAGCGAGCGAGACAACAGCCCGTGGAGCGAAGAGCGGGATTTCCAACCGCTCCGCTCCGCTCGTATGCTCTGATCAGTGGTTATCAAATGTGACTACTTCTGTAGATTCGTTGGCAAAAATAACAACAAGGGTGATCTCTACTCCCAATACAACCATATTGTCATATTAGTTAAATATAATATATTCAGAGTGCTGTTTTACACCAGGCTCCCTCCAATGTGACTAGTATTTTTTGAGTTAGCATGTAGATATGATCAGTGCATCATACCGGGGGTCATAGTTGTGTGGTATTGTTGGGTAGTGGCTGATGGATGGCCATGAGAGTCTGCATGTCCAGACCTGCTGATGTATGGGCAGGCAGCACCCCTCTGTGAGAGAGATAATGGGAAATCGACAGGCTGGCCAGCACCACTGGCTCTGTCTTCACAATGAGCAGCTTGATGGAGTGAGGGGGCATCCGTAGATGTGCTCTGGAGATAGGAGATTATCGGGTTGTCTAAATAAAGCTCTCCCTCCTTTTTCCCCTTTTTTCCAGTCTTTGTCTTTCTTATTCTCCATCCTTTCTCTCTCCCACTTTGTTTTTCTGCTCCATCCTGCTTTTCTTCTCTCACCTGCACTGTCTCTCTTTACTAATGCTTGAAAGAGGAGTGGAAGCGGTAAAACAGGGGATTCAGGGACCGGACACGATGGTAATTGGACTGGTCCAGTGTGACTCAATTTCATGTGACTCTGAATTACATGCCGTTAACAATATCTTGTCTAACACATTTGTCAAATTGCTTGATTCAGTGAAAAGAGCAAGAAAAGTCTCCAAACCAACCTGTGATCTGTTCAGGCCCATCGCACTCATTGAGTAGATCTCTGAAAGGTTGAATTAGGATAAGTAAGGGTGCATTACTGCAATTGCTCCATCTCCTTCCTTGATATGTTAGTTGAAATTTCTCTCATAGATAAATTCCTTCCCTTTTTTTAAGGTAGCCAAAGTACTTCAAATGCAGGTGCATCAAATGATCTTCAAATGGAAAAAAATCTCTCTTCTGCGTTGATGTTTTCCCTTGATCCTCAAGATATCTGACTACTTTTCTTTATCCTCTCTTGTTCTTTTTTTTTTGCCCCTAACCCTGTCTCTCCCTCTAATATCCTCTCATTCAACCTCACCTTTTTTCCTCCCTCCCTCCCTCCCTCCCTCATTCTTTTTTGTCTTTTCAATGTGTCTCTCTGTAGACTGCAACAGGACTCATAGACTACGACCAGATGGAAATGACGGCCAAGCTGTTCCGGCCCAAGCTCATCATCGCTGGCACCAGCGCCTATGCTCGGCTCATTGACTACGCCCGCATCAAGAAGGTGCATGGAGAACTCTCTGTATTCAAAACGAACCCAGTTTTCACCCCACCTTTGTGTGTGTGTATGTGTGTTTCCTTCTACCTGATTTTTTTCTCTTCCCATCCTGCATTTGGAAGGCCAGACCATTTTTGTCCACTTATTAAGAACTCAGTCAACCTTTTCCACTGACCTCTCACACACACCTGCTTCCCTTACTGATATAGCCAGTGTTGCCTCCAACCAAATCTTTGCTCCTTTCCATAGCATATATATGGTAAGGAGCATTCACTTTTAAACGTCAGCATCTACAAATGCAGACCAAATTTTTAGGGTTTTTTTGCTCTTGCACTCAACAACATTGATGCTCTCTCCTCTCTTGCTCCTCCTCGTTTGAACTGAACGCGAACACTCGCGCTGACTCACACACAGCAGCAACTTTCAACCGCGCACTTCATTGCTCTCCTCGACAGTGCACAAGAGGCTCCTTTATCTGTTTTGTTATACCCACCCGCTGTTTCACTTCATTCACTCCATGACTGCTTCCCTTTGTTGCAGAGCTCCACTTTAGCTGGGACCATCAGATGGAGTGTCCCGCCATTACAGAGCTGTGTTTTTATTAAGCACCATAACTACTTTGCCACTAGGCCTGAAGTGGGGCCATATTTTCCCCCTGGCATGTCTCTGTGGAACTGTTCACTGTTTTATGGCAGAATCCGCCGGGCGTCTCTCCAGTTTTTCAGTGTTGTGTTACCTAGATTGGAGCCAATTTTATTTATTTATTTGTTTATTTATTTCATGAAATTTGCTTCACTCTCAGCATTTTATCAACCACCCTCAACCACACCACACCCTCTTGTGTTCTTTACCCCCTCCAGTAACCCTGCCATCTATCCTGCCTTTTAATCTAATAAACATGTGCTGATCCAGTTTAGATATGAGAGGAAGGGAGATTGTCATGATAATGCATATTAATTGGAGCACTAAAAAGATTGCTTACTGCTCTGATCATTCGCCAGTGAGTCATTTGCATGTTAGCAAGCTATTTATTATTTGTGCCTTTTTCAATAAATGTTGGCAAGAGACAGCAAGGATTTAATGAACACCGGCTCTGACTTGAAATATCTGCCCTTTAAGATAGGTTGTGCTAACAGATGTAGAGCTGGTCATCAAATCTTAACCATGGGGGGAAAATGTAAATGCATTCGCGCCACAAGATTGTATCTCACATTTTTTATCTCACATTTCAGCTTATATAAAGTGCAGTCTAATAAAATACACAGCATGGTTGGGTCACTGATGACACAGATGGATGCAAGTTTAAGCATGTAATTTTGTTTTATCGTGACTGTGGCAGTTTCTGGTAGCACTCTTTATATCAGGGATAATGTATTCAAATAGAGTACAGTTCATAAATATTTGGACCGTGCAGATTTTTTGCTCTGTGCTCCAGGACAGTACATTTAATACAAGACAGTGCCTGAGACTGAAGTGCTAACTTCCATGTTGGGTGAACACTGTAGGACTCTTTTTTTAAAAAACTTATTTCCATTGGTTTCCATGGACAAAAACTGGTCATGCTCTGATCACATCCCCTGATCTCAATCCAACTGAGCCTGTGTTTCACTTTCTAAAGATCACACTGAAGCACCCCTGAAACAAGAAAGAAGTGAAGAAGGCTGAGGAGTGTCATAGAGGTTGTATATACTTATGAACAATCTCCTAAAACTAGGGGACTATGTATAAGAAGAACTACACTTACTAAACCATAATACAACCACATGTTCACTGTTTCATTTCAAATTCAATGACCTGTAGCCAACCGAACAAAAAAGTCTCGCTGCCTCAAGACTTGACTGACTACACTTCAGTCAACAGATATCGAGCAGTTATGTCATGCCTTTAGGAAACCAAAAAAATTAGTTAAGTTCATTGTAAATTTTCCTGTGGTATGGTATAGATTTGAATCCTAATTTGTGTTTTTTGGTTTTTTGGTTTTTTTTTCTTTCCCTCCACCCCTTTCACCTTCAGCTCTGCACTGACATAAAGGCATACATGCTAGCTGACATGGCCCATATCAGTGGCCTGGTGGCTGGCAAAGCCATCCCTTCTCCCTTTGAATATGCCGACCTGGTCACCTCAACCACGCACAAATCTCTCCGAGGAGCCAGGTAAGAACAAGAGAAATTACAGAAAATGGTTTAACTATGTAGATTAACTACGTAGATTGTCCAGCAGAGGGTGTTCCTTTATTTCATAGCTAATAAGTGAAGTGTTTACTGTTCAGAGCACTAATGTCTGGAATAAACTTTGTTAAAATGTAAGATGTCTTGCCTCTATTAAGGATTTTTCTCTCCCTAATATCGGCACCGGCCCCTAAAATCCCAAATCACTTGGGCCCTATAAATGAGTACTCATTTTTATAAATAGCAGCTGCAGTAGTCTTGATGTTGTGATTTCCTCCTTACCAGACAGCTGCTTGGCCACAGGTGGGAATGAAATTAATCACTGAGGATGAAACCTTGTTAGGTTTCAAGAAAAATAACTTTTTTGAAATGCTTTATTTGTTTGTTTTTCCCCCAGGGCTGGCCTCATCTTCTACCGTAAGGGTGTTCGTTCAGTGGACAAGAAGGGGAAGGAGATCATGTACGACCTCGAGGACAAGATCAACTTCTCCGTCTTCCCCTCCTTGCAAGGTGGACCTCATAACCATGCCATCGCTGGTGTAGCTGTGGCACTCAGACAGGTCAGCACAACACAGACTTCAATGAAAAAGTAGCTCACTTCATTTGTATTGATGTAACACTTTATTACCCTGGTCTGCTATTTCCTAATAAGTAGTTGATACCGGGTAAATCAAATTTATAGTGACACAAAATCTTAGTGCTGAGATGTGTGTGTGTGTGTGTGTGTGTGTGTGTGTGTGTGTGTGTGTGTGTGTGTTTGTTTGTGTCCGTGTCCAGGCACAGTCTCCCATGTTTAAGGAATACATCACCCAGGTACTGAAGAACTCCAAAGCCATGGCTGCAGCTCTCCTCAGCAAAGGCTACACCCTAGTGTCAGGTACTCTAACTTGTATTTAAGCATTTTCTTTGTAACTCCTAATGAAACACTGGCTTAGCAAACAACAGAAGAAAAACACAGAAAACAGTCGATGAAGAGAAATGTCCTGTCACAACATGCAAATTAAGCAGAAGGAAAAAAAAAACATTTAAATATAGAAAAGTATTAAAATATTAATATAATATTAAAATAAATATTAAATATAGAAAATAAAAACCGAATGAAAGTGGTCACTTTCTGGTTGTGACTGAATGTTTGAATCTTGTATTGCATTTAATTTGCTGGCCTCAGCTATTTTTTGATGTATAACCACTGATGTATCACTCGATACCAAAAAAAATACTGTTGTGTCCTGAGCTTACAATGCTCTGTGTGCACACACTCTTTTGTAATCTCTGTGTAGATATTTTTGGAACATGGTATACTGTCAAAGTCAATAAGACACTTGTGGACCTGAGTGCATAGTTACTCAGGCAGTTACATTAATGGCTGAAAAAAATTTAGACACTCTAAAGTATGTAAATATTTCAGAGTAATAATAGATGCTACTCATTTTTTAGTGTATGAGGTACATCTGGCTGGGACAAATGCAGTGTAATACAACGCTCCTGCAACAAATCCTATATTCATGGATATTGTTTTAAATTATAATGTTCAGAGTTTAAACTATTTTAAAAATGTTTAATTCAACTCTGATTATTTTGTAGGATGTAGTTTGTCAGTGCTCTCCCCATTGATATGTAAAGCTATTGATATGTAAATAATAGAAACAGCTCTCTGTATAGTGCAGTACAGTTCAGCATCAGCAAAAACTGCAGCCTTGGACATGTTTTAATAGACTGCATTAGTTTAGACTAGGTGTGTCCAATAAACAGAGATTTTATATTCAGTGCTTAAAAAGTTCTTATATAAATATATATGAGACAAATACAAATGAGCATAGTTGTTGCCTAAAGTAATTTTGGCTTAATCATGATGACAGTCAGTTTTACTATTAGGACACTTATTTTGCTTTATAGTTTTTATGACATTCTCCATTTGTCACTTTCAGAGAGCTCATTGAGCACCAAAAGTAAAGCATCTTTCACTCACTTTGTCCCAGAGTGAAGTAAAATTAAAATTAATGCATTGCTTGGATAAATTTAAAGCAGATTTCACGATAAACGTAGAAAACTGCATGAGAAAGATGCAGATGTGAAGCACACGCAAGGATCCCACAACACACTGGTAACAGTAATTTGGCTTCACACATAACCGTATTCAGTTGTATATCCTAAAGCTCATAAATGTGATAACATTACCTAATACATGTTAAACTAAAGTTGAGGTGGTCTGATCAAACGCTTAAAAAGGAAGTTCATGTCTATGAAGCCTCAGACTTTCATCCTTTTCAAAAGTTCTTACTAGGAATGTTGAATATTGCAGGCGGAACTGACAACCACTTGGTCCTTGTGGACCTGCGGCCTAAGGGCATCGACGGAGCCCGAGCTGAGAGGGTGCTGGAGCTCGTGTCAATCACTGCCAATAAGAACACCTGCCCCGGGGACAAGAGCGCCTTGACTCCTGGTGGCCTCAGGCTTGGTAAGGAACAGCCTTCATTACACATTTAATATGACTCAGACAATCTCTTGTTATACTAATTAAGGTTATGATCAGAAACCACAAAAAAAGAAAAAATAGTGCTGATTTTTATTTTTTAAATGTTTTAAAACTTAAAACACCTGTACATTTATGTAATTATTATCAAGATAATTAGCCTTGATATGTCGGTCGGCTATTAAGCATTTTGTGTTCCATGTTAAGGTGAATTATTTTGTGTGTTCTTTTTCCAAAATTACACTTTATACTCAACATCCTCTTTACTTTCAAAATGTAGCTTTGTGTATGGAATGTAGTCAGCCACTAATTAAGCCTCCAGCACTGAGCAGATCATCATTAATTAAGCATATTTGGGTTTTTAATCATCTTCCAGGAAGTTGAAGAACCCCACATGTACACTGCCACATTCTTATCATTGTCTTAAGGCGAGAAGCCTCACCTACACTACAATATAATGCCCTTATTACCTTCTCAATTGTTTATGATATTCTGATTTGGATAGCACATAAGTGACCCACATACGTAGTCTCTGTAAAGTCATTATTGAAAATTTCAAAAATCTCTAGGGTTCTCTTTGTCTTTTTTTAAGGCAAAAATGGTTTCTAAATAGAAAAAAGTAAGAACTTTGGTGAGTTTCAGTAAACCTGGAAAAGCACGGGGACGTTATTACCAGTAATTACTGTGTTATTCAAGCTGCAAATTATGTGTTCTCCTCCGTCCCAGGTGCTCCAGCCCTGACGTCCAGACAGTTCAAAGAAGCGGACTTTGTGCGAGTTGTTGAGTTCATGGATGAGGGCTTCAAGATTGCCATGGATGTCAAGAAAAAGACGGGTAAGTAATGCAGATACGAGTGCAGTCTGATGTTTGGTAAGAACACATTAGGGCGGAGTGATCATTAGAATTTGTGGGTTTCGAAGATTTTTTAAAGTGAAAATCGATTTTCTCTTTCTAGGCTAGGCTTAGTTCCAGGAGCCTCAAAATTGTATTGTTTTGATTTATGACGATGGAAGAACCACATGTAAATGTGTTTTGTCAAATTACTGCAGGCTTCAGTGCAAATGTGAACAACTCCCCCTCCCCTGAAACTGCACTGTACATTTTAAAAGACAAGTTTGTAGCTTGCACTTTGACCTCAAAAGAAAAATTCATTATTTATTATTATTTTATTGTTATTTTATTAACCCCAAAAGTGACATTCAGTTTGCTTTTATTATTTTTTTTGGATAAAATAAAAGCAAAACTCATTTTGAGTAATATTTTTTGTCAGTTATAGTTTGTTTTTAAGAAGGAAAAAAAATATATTGTTTAAAATCATAAATCACATTTGGAGCAAAAAATATCTGAGATTATATTTTCAGGCCATATTGCCCAGCCCTAGAACACCTCATTTTTTTGTTCTTTTATATATATATTACATATATGTATGTATTAGAAAGGTAGACAGTGCTGTGTGTTATGTTAAATTGTTGGGTATCGGAATGATGATAAAACAGAAGAGTCTAAAAAGGGGAAAGCTGAACATTTTCCCTCTTTTGTCTGATGTCTTTTCCAGTTAAGCTCCAGGACTTTAAGAACTTCCTTCTTCAGGACCCAGAGACTGTGGCTCGCATCGCAGAGCTGCGCCATCGCGTTGAGGCTTTTGCCAGACCCTTCCCCATGCCAGGTTTCCACGACCATTAGACGAGCCAATAGAGAATCAGGGGGCTGTAACAGCCAGGCAGCAGTAGGCCGCCTGGAAAGAAGTTTGGGGAAAAATTACACGATATTAAAAGTGGGTGATGCCTGTGAATCAGGATCAATCAGATCTGGGAACACATTTTTTAATACTTCTTTGTAGTCATCCATGCATCAATCATTTCTTGGAAAAACATGGCCTCCATGTTGAGGTAAAGAAACAGTAAACTTGGACATATTTTATAAATCCGAAAAACATACCTTCCAGTGTCTGAGGTATAACGATCTCTTTCTCAGTTGTCTTCACGACTTTTCTTAAATGTGGATGCGTGGGAGAAAACAACATGTCAAGCAGCAACCAACAGCTCGTTGTGTCACAAGCTTTGTGACTTGATTGGTTATTAATTGGTTATTATAAGAAACTGGGGAGTCTTAATGCTGTAAAGAGTCTTAATTAATGTCACTAAAGTGGGCTATATTTACATGGAGATGTGTGCATGGTAGCTTTCTACTGCTATTTTCTGTTTATGAGACCAGATGCACAGGGCGACTTCTTTATGTGAAGGGGGATTCTGCCATAATGATGAGGATATGTTGGCTTTTTAAATGTTTGTGGGCAAATTTTGCTAAAAATTAAAAGTTAATCCAGATTTGCTGTTTGCCATTGTAGACATTTGTGCAACTTGTCTCTTTATTGGAAGGTTTAAGTGAGATAATTCAAGAGGTTGATGAATAATTTTAACATCTTTTAATAAAGTAAAGTTAAATATGTAGAAATACTGAAAACTGTGGTCACAATTACTGTTAAAAAGCACCTCTCACACAGTGTTAACAAACATCAACTATTAAAGAATTGAAAAAGTAGAATTCCATGGGAATTTGTATTAGATATGTTACAGTAAACTATTTCCACCTTGTTGACATCTGTTTTTGAAAGTTAGTTTCTTTTTACAATGCTTTACATTGCTGCTTTTTTTTCTTCTAGCATATCATCAGTGTCAGATTTCAATTGCTTTATTATTTGTGTTGGCAGATAACCGAATGAAATAACAGAAACGTAATCCTGGATTATTTCATACTGGCTTAAAGGTGTGTTTACAAAGAGTATATACTTTTCTATAGATTATTTAAAAAATGATATGTCTCATATATACTAAGATTTCCAATACAGCTGATTTGTTGTACCAAAAGAAAGGTGATTTTTAGCGCAGTCAGCCTTATTTAAGGTTGATTTTTTTTTTTTCATCCAGGTGTTTAGTGATTGAAACTGTGAAGCAGCTTGATTTAATGAAACATTTTGAGAGTATTGCGTTATCTATCTGGTTCACAGATTGGTACTGTTGTCATTCTCACTGCATCAGTGAGGAAGCAAGATTTGTTTATGAAATGATCATACAGCACGAGAGAAAAGGGTGTTAAAATGGTGCAGCACTGGTTATTTTCTTTACACAAAACAGCTTCTGAAATGAACCAATTCATACGATTTTTTTCACATTGCAACTTACTGGCAGCCAACAGACTACATTTTTTGCCAAACCAATAGATACTTTACTACAGTGTACAATTCTGATATGTTGTCAGCCATTGTACAGCATTGCAAGTTTGAACTGAATTTCTTTCTTTACAAAAAGTTTTTTATTAACATTTAATTACTATTAACTGAGTGCTAATAATAAAATACAATAATGAAAATGTTGTTTGTATTGTTTCATTGATATTGATGCACATCACTTGTCACACACTGTTACAACCACTCGGGGTTACAACCTCGATCCCCCAAAAATGTTGGGATGCTATCAAAACAGAAATCAGTCATTTGCAGATGAGCTCTGTTTACCAACAACATTTTTAGGAGGTGTTCCTGTGCCCTTGTAATGTTTTTTTTTTCCTACAACTATGTTTTTCTGAAGGCTATAGCAGACTTATAGTATAGTTTGTATGTCTTAGACAAAATGCGAGTGAAATAACATTATTAGTAGCCAGCTCTTTAATAGCAGGGGGGGTTATTTCGGAGTATTAGGTTTTTTGTTTTGTTTTTTTTTGGGTTTTTTTTAAAGAGGACTGATAAGAAAATAAGTTGTAAGAAGTACAGCTAGATCCATCCAATTTTTCAACCACTTTTTGCGGTATACTTTCAACTAATGAAGCATCCCTCAGCGGACCCTAAAGTGACGCATCCATCATTAATGTCATTAATTTCACCTGTGCTTTTTCTGCTCTGACAACTCAAAATGTCCATCATGAAACCCATCGGGTTATTAGGTGAGCCTGTTTTAGAGCTCGGGTACTGTGCATGCCCACTCATTGACCTGGCTTGTTGTGACACTTAATGGAACGAAGCCAGTGTTGACCACACGTGTTGGTCCTCAAGATGGCGACTGTGAAACCCATCTAAAGAGGTGATCATAATACATCCTTAAGAAGGGGTCTTTAAAATTGAACAGGCTGCACAGAATCATGTTACTTTTAATGTAATGAACAACAAGACATTTTAAAAAACATGTTTTTAACTTTAAAAAAAAAAAACACTTTCAGTTGGAGTCAAAGTTGGTGTTCGTGTTAAAAGGGTTGGGTCATATTTACAGGAGAACATTTTGTCCATCTGATAGTTGAGCATCAGTGCTGAACAATTCACACTAAAGGGTTGACCAAATATGTAATTGCTGACTTTTTAAAAATTTTTAATCAACAATCATCTGCTTGGATAACAGCCACACGAAGAAGGGCGAGTACCCACTCTATCTCTCTGCCAGATTCATTAGCAATGATGAAACCGATATTATCCCTGTGCATCCACAGAACTTAAACAGAAGACAATTATGCTCTCTTGAATAACATAATAATGAATACAGCTTTAAGAAGCTACAGTAAGTATACAAATGAACATGCGAGCAGTGTTCACAGGAACCTCTGCATGTAGGTGGGGGAGTTTTAAGGCCCCCTTGCAGTTTTTTTTTTTTTTTGGTCATTTTCTATAATGGAGCCTTCTCTTTACACTGTGGGGGAGTTAACTCAATTTTTCCATTTCAGAAGCAACACAGATGAACGATATCTTTTAGCAGCGGAATGGATCGTAAAATCACTCTGTAAAATGAATAGGTCCATAAGCAAGAAAAGGCCCAATGAAGAAGTACTCTTCAGTTGTAATTGTCATAATTGTACACAGTATTACCCATCTGGTACATTTCCTCATAATGTTGGTCATATATCAAAGCCTTAAAACTCCTCTCTCATCTGCCCTCTGCTGTTTCAGGAACACACGCACACACACACACACACAGAGTGAAGTGCGAAATGAAAAGATGATAAAATTCAGTTCCCTTGGTATCTGACAATAAATCATGTCTGTTTAATGAGGAGAGGGATAAATGACAATGTCAGCAATTAATTAGAATTGTATCTTCAGTCTGTCGTGCGTGTGTGTGTGTGTGTGTGTGTGTGTGTAGATACAGTATGCATGAATGTACCTCTGTCACTACCTGTCATAATTAAACCTGGCAGAAGATGATATGGTAGTAAAGCGATCTAAATATAGATAGGAAGAGGCAGAGCTGTCTGGATGTATGATTCTCCAAATCATATTTAGGCATGCAAGCCACACTAATGTGCTGTAATCATCCCATAATGAAACATGAGTGCTCCTCACAATGTAAGAGGCATTACTTCAGTGTGTGTGGATTTTGTCTGTCTGTAGGATAATCCTAATCCCTGTCCTAATCCATCTGTGCTGCAGCACCTTCTGCTACTACTACTGCACTGCTAAACAATGATAAAACTTTCATTCCTGTAATACTTTACTGTATCTATTGTAAAAACAGTTAACCCAATGCTGCACAGTCAAGCTCACTGAAAATAACTGAATGGATAAAGTAAAGAAAATTGAGTGAGTGGAGACATATTGCAACTTTTTTTTTTTTTTTGAATGTATTTATTAGTTTTTGTTTGCAGGTTACAGCAAATCCAACAGCAAGTCACTATCACATACAACAAAGCAAACTTTTTCTCCCTGTTGTTTTCATCCCCTATTCCCCTCACAAAATAAGTAAAGAAAAGTGCGTTAAAACTATAAAAAAACATAAAGCTGCAAGCAGCATTGAACAGATTTTGCACTCAAGTGCCCGTCAGGGAGGGTTTCAAAGCACGTGGTAGCAATAAGCATTGTCCACAATCAGGCTTCTGAACCTCAATTCCTTTTCTAGAAGCTGTGCAACTTTAAAGTGAATTTGATTAAGGACCAAGGAGGACTTCTTTCAAGTAGAATTTTATCATATCATTCAAAATAGCCGACTTCTTGTTGGGTTTAGGTCATGGCACCAAGAAATCTAGACACACTGCACATGCTTACCAAATTTCAGAATTCTAGGGGAAATGTGCCATGGTGGCTGCTTCGATGAAAATTTGTAGGGGGCGCTATGGAGCCATTTTTGCACACCCAAGCCTAACTATATATATAATAAAAGAATGCAAATCTCCTGATGTCTGTGCAAACTTTAAGCAGTTTTCACGCATCTCTAGCACCTCAAAAAGAGCTTCCTGTTTCATGGCGAAGGATTGGTCACTACAGCATCAGTGTTTGATGAAATCTCAAAAGCTTCATAATGAACCATCAAGATTCTTTAGTGTCATATACACAACAACAACAGAAACTGTTATCAGTAATGAAATTCTTGGTCTCAGTTCCTCCTCAGAATTCTACAAACATAAAAATGTAAGGAAGACACAACAATACATAACGCAGTATTAAAAGCTAAAATAAATATGATACAAAAGAAAGACAACAATGTCAACAAACAACAATGCCTAAAGTGCCCAAGTGTTTGTTGTGAGCTACTGTGTATGTGGAGTGAGAGATCAGCAGTTCAGTAGACTGACTGCTTGCAGGTAAAAACTGTCTCTGAACCACTCCCAAGCCAGCTTGTAATCGGAAGGTCGCCGGTTCAAACCCCGATCGGCAGGATTTATCTGGGTGGTGAAAGTGAAGGGAAGTACTTGCCCCACCCACATTCCACCTCTGAGGGCCCTTGAGCAAGGCCCTTAACCCCAATTGCTCCAGTGGAGCTGCTCAGTGGCCGCAGGTAAGACTGTTGTTTTACTGTGCAGCTTCCAGGTGTGAAGGAGAAACTGTGGGAGTGTCAGTATCACGGCATCCCTGAAAAAGAGTTCACTCCCAGCGGAACCCCCACGAACAAACAATGGTTAAAAAAAAAAAGTTCTTACCTGCCATTTTTGACAAGGGTCCGTTCAACCACTCAGCAAGAGTACATGATAATGTTAAATATCTCACTTCCTGTCACCACTAGGTGGCGCTATAACTTTGACTTAAAAAAAGCATGCAGATGTTTTCAGGTCAGGACGCTTATCAAACACATGAAGTTTGGGGCAGACTGGACATGTACACAGAAGTTATAACAATTTGATTGTATGTGGCGAAACATCAAAATTCACCGCTCGGCCACAAAGAGACCATTCGATGAAGTTTCATTTTCGGTCATCTTCAATGTCTTAAGACCATTTCAGTCCATATTTAAAGTGAAAATGTTGATCTCATGAGCAGGATTGCATTAAAGTGTAAAAGAAGTCATTTCCTGTTGCCAGTAGGTGGTGCTATAACTATATCATAAAAATAGTATACGAATGTCTTCAGGACGAGCGCCTTATTGAAATTGTAAAATTTGGTATAGATTGGATTATGTAAAGTTGACGAAAAAAACTACCTCCTGTTTGCTGGCGAAACATGCAAATGTCATGTCTCACCACAGCCACGCCGTTTGACTATTAAAGATATTTATACAACTTTTGATCCTCAGGTCTGACTTCCTGTTGGTGGAAGGGTAGTGCTCACAGAAGGTTTTTTTAAGTTTCTACTACCAAATTCGGTTTGTATATGTGAAAGGGGGTGGGGGGGCTTTGCACTTAGGTGCCATCATTGAGCCATTTTGCCATGCCCATATCTGAAAATTATAGCAACTTGCAATTTTCACCAAGCCGGATGTGTGTGCCAATTTTCACTTGTTTTCAAGTATCCTAAGCACCTTTAACCCTCCTATTCTGTTCATTTCAGCTTAATCACCCTACTGTTCCCAGTCAAAAAAGACTGATCTATTTTAGATGATTATAAATCCATAAAAATACATATTTTACTACCTTATGTTGTGTTATATATTTTTATTAACTCAAATTTTGGTGAACATTACAAGTTTTGTACTTCCATTTGGTATTTATGGGCTGTAGGCCTCACT
>JAQFJA010000012.1:10344932-10356696 GCA_029874485.1 Naso brachycentron | reverse complement strand
GCAGATGGAAACTGCTGTTTTTATAGGTTTAACTTGTATACCTTTGCTTTAATTTCACTATGAAGTTCCTGCTCATACCCTAGAAATCAGCCATGTGTGCTGTAACTCAGCTGTGTTAAGTCACGGCTGATACAAACTCATAAATTCCCCGCTGCTGCTTACATTAAAAGCATACCACCAGCAAATAAGTTGAGGGCTTTTATTGTGAAGCAGCCTTAGAATATGCAATGTATTTGGCACAGAGGTAACAAAGCTTTGTTAGCTGTGCTACTCTTCAATAAAAACCTGGCTTATGCTGCAAGATGTGGATGTGTTCTGCAATATTAAGTCTTAAATATTGCAGGAGAGAATAGTGCAAGAGGAACCAGACACGGAGACTCGGTTATTAAAGAGCTACAGGCAACAGCTCTGCAGGGATTTTTGCAAACAAGCACCTTTTGAATGACGTAAAACATTTTTTATCCAAACGCGTGGATGCAGTACCTTGTCATTGAACTAAATGTCTTCATTTACAATTCACAACATTCCAATGTGATCTAGCAAACTACAACTGTCTTCACCCATAAACTCCAGACAATGTGCACAGAATCAGGCCTGGACGTTGTGTGAGTTGCCATTTCATACGTGTAGCCACGGCCATGTCAGACGCATACTTAAATACTAAAAATATTTCATTACAGTGGTTCCCAAAGTGTGGGTGGGGACCTCCCGGGGGGTCACGAGACAAAGAGAGGGGAGTCACTTAATGCCTTCCAAAAGACAGACAAATTTTTAAAAATAATTTAAAACTGCGTATTTAACCATTATTGTATAAATTACGGTTATATTCTTTCTTATATTCTTTCTTATATTCCTTTTTAAATTATTTTAAAATAATATTTTGGCTGTTTGGCTGTTGTTTTTTTGTTGTATTGATGACCATAGGCCTAATGTGCATGTGCGCAGCTGTGCACAACATTACATGGCGCCTCCAGGGTTGATGGGACTCCGCATTCTCTGGCACCATTGTTTTGGGGGTCGCAGGCTGAAAAGTTTGAGAACCCCTGCTTTATTGGGTTTAGGCAATGGATGGCACCTGGGTAGACTGTGCAGGAAGCTACTGACTTAGAGCTACAAGAACTTTGATGAATACGCAAAATCAATGAAATAATGAAAGCAATCACAGACAAATGGACAAGAAAGATGCAAAGAATTTGTATGTAAAAGACAATTAAACAAAATCAAGTAAAAAAGCCTCAATAGCTACAGATTAAAAGAAACTTGGGTATCTCACTTAGTAAGCCACAGTTAACAGTAGGCAAATGTTTTAAGCCCTGATTTCAATAAGCTGACAGTTTACTCAAGAAGCTTGTGCCACAGGTGGGAAGCATTAAGGCTAAAAGCTGCTTCACCTTGCTTGGTTTGATCCTGGGAACACCGAGTAACCCTCCCCCAGATGACCTGAGGGATCTGGATGCTTCTCAGGAGCAGACAGGGTAAATATTGAAGTATGTATAGGTGTATGCCTGTGGGTGCGTGCCCGTGTTTGTGTGCATGTGTGTTCTGGCACATGCAGTGCCCCTGCAAGCCATCCATTGATTAATGCCTTATATCTGTGAGGTGAGACCACCCCGGATAGGTATGACATCTCATTTAGAGAGACATCAGCCCCACTTTCCTTTTATTTATCTCACCCTCTGCCATCCAATACGTGTGTGTGTGTGTGTTTGTGTGTGTGTGTGTGTGTGTACATATATGAATTCTCCATGTGTGTTTCATGTCTTGTGAACCGAATGCGCCTGTGTGTGTATGGAGGCATTTGTCAAAACGTAGCAGAAGAGGAAAGGTCTCATCATGAGGACAGTGTGCAGGCTGACCCATCCAAACAGCAGATTATTGGGTACACACACACACACATTTAAAGCCAAAAGGTCAGTCTGATCTCTCGGCAGCTGTAGCCCCACAGCTTAAAAAAGAAAGAAAAAGAAAAAGCCACTGGTGGTGACTGATGGACTTCAATTTTCTTTACCCCTGTTCAGTTCTCTGCCTCCCAGCAGGAGCCTGAATTTTATGCTCTGAGCAGCCGAGGGAGAAAAAGAGACGCTGTGTTAGCTGAGGCGGAGCTAAAGAGGCAAAGAAGGAGAGGGGACATAAACTGGGAGAGGTATAGTTCAATACAAATGAGAGGTGAAGGAGAAAAGAAATTGAGGTAACAGATGAGCATTGCCTCTGTTTCATCATATGAGGAGCCACTTGGTGTCTTCACTCTGTAAACATAAGACGCTGCCTTAACTTTGATGTCCATCTAGGGATGAAAATAAGATTTTTATTTCACTCTTTAAGCTTCATCACAGATTCATGTATAAGCATATGAGGGTCAAATAGGAAGGTTTAGGATGTTTTCCTCAGTGTCTCCAACCTGTAGCAGGTAAACCAGCTTTCAGTGTGAGTGATTAACCTGTTCTATGTCCAGGAGAATGTGCTTTCTTGTCAAGGATCAGGTAAGTGCAGGGGCCAGTTTCACAAATACATTTTAGACCGTTCTGCCTCTGTGGTAAAAATCAATGATACCTGCTGACCGGTGGCACCGGATGACAAAAAAAAGAGCAGGACTCGGCTCATAAAATGTGGCCTGCGAGCAATTTTGTGGAGCGATTCATACAAAAAAGGAGAGAGGTCTTGGAGAGAGCAGTAACCTGTTGGAGATATACAGCAGTGAGGACCTCTTGAGGTTCTGCCACTCCTGCCACATTAAGAAGACACAGTGTCTGAGCTCTGCCACAGGTCTGCACAGCACTGAGACTTTTACTTCAGAAAGTTTTTGGGTTGTCACTCTCTTTGCTGAATTTTTCCGGTCAAATGTCCTTTTGGCTGTTCTGTTCTTCCCACGGGCAAACATTTTCTGCTGGAGTGAACAGAGCTCAGCAGGCTGTTGCAGTCGCTCGTTCAGCCATGTTTTTCTTGTCCTTTATTTATTCTTTTTTTTTTTTTTTCCAAGAACTCAATGCACATTAGTCCAATTTAAAGGGATGGTTTACCCAAAAATTTTAATTAGCAAACAGTGTGTGCACGTGAATGCGGCTCCCATCATAGGAGCTACAGGCTAGAAACACGGTATCAGAGACGTTTATCAAAACAACTTATGTTACATATGTATGTTGAGGCTTCAGGATACTTACATTAGCTGGGACGAGCAGCATGGAAGCATTTTCTAGTTTTATTATGTTTTGTTTTAATGTTTAAAACCTGGTCAAAATTTACTTCAACTGTATAGTGAACAAAAAAAATTTACCCAACCTTCAATCAGCATAAGGATGAGTAGATAATGACTGAATTTTCATTTTTGGGTGAATTTCCCTTTAAGGGCCTGTGACGGTAAAGTTTGTTTGTTTGGGTTTTTTTCCAGTTCTTGAGGAGAGAGCATATGTGACACAAAGATCTCTGCACCCATCGTCTTTTTTCTTAGTGCTACGGTTTTTTGT
This sequence comes from Naso brachycentron, assembly GCA_029874485.1. Classification (NCBI taxonomy): domain Eukaryota; kingdom Metazoa; phylum Chordata; class Actinopteri; order Acanthuriformes; family Acanthuridae; genus Naso; species Naso brachycentron. The sequence goes on along the minus strand of JAQFJA010000012.1, from coordinate 10,353,235 downwards.
AAGGTTGCTCCAACCTCTTTTCAAAAGGCTCTGGTTTCATCAATGTAGCTTTTTTTTTTAGGTTAACCAATCAAATATTCAGGTATAGGTCCTAACCCTCGGGTAACCAACAGCACAGGAAGTGGGGGTGCTGAGGGTGCAGCAGCACCCCCAGTTTTTTCTGTAGGGTATTGTTTAAATGCAATGGCAATTAAAATATTATTCCATACAACGATATATATAGATTATTCATATTCAATTCAGTAAATATTTAACATGTAAGCCCAATTGGTAGAGTCGTATACATTCAGCTATGCATGCTATGTTTATTTTATCACCTGTTTCTTTATTTGGAGGCTGCAAGTGGAGGCAGATGCTTTCCAACATGTTCAAGTGATTCATCTTTTTTTGTTATTACTAAATAGACTTTTCTGCAATAAATATGATTCATAGTGCAGTTAGATTGCTGGTAGACTGCCTCAAAATTGGCTACAGGTGCTGTTCTGTGTGTGCAATAAGTCGGACAGCAAAGAAGTTTCACACCGCAGTACAATACTGTTTCTCAAAAGACAAATGCCAATACGATGGTTGCTTTGACACACAGGCCTGCTGTAGGTTGGTGTTCAAGTTTTCTCTCCAGTGGAAAGTAAAACGTTCTAAAACTAGACTAAAGTTTTGATATAAAATAGAACATATATTTGAGCCTGGCCATTCAAAATAATGCAAAAATCATTAATGTCACGCAGAATTTAGTATGACATCATTAAATAGACTGAATTCTCTAACCCTAATCCTAAACCTTATGACATGTCAGACAGAAGCTATTTTAGAGGACACAAAACAGTCCATTTGTATGAGCTGACTGACTGAACACTGAATGCTGCCGTTGAGCCCCATGCTTCTAACACAATACATGTTGTAAGCTTGTTCTTAACGGTGAAATCGACCATTTTCTTCTCTTATCAAAAGCTCTGTGGACACACGCCATAAGATTGTCAAGAACTAGAAAGCTTTACACAACAGATAAATTAAGACGTCCATCTGAGGCCTGACTATTAGTTTGAGCTCAGCCAAGGACATATAATTTGACTTGATACCTGGTAAGTATTCTAAACAAATGATTGGACACTGGGCCGGTCTCTTGCACTGCAGTGACAGGAAATGGCTGTTAAGTCATGGAGAAAAAAAATCTGTTTTAATTCAAGGCTGACTGATTTTGGAACAAACAAGACGTGTAATGATCCATCACACATAACTGAGCAGTTTTCAGTGAAAAGAGAGCAGAAGGGTAGGGGTGCCCAGTGGTTCAGTGGGTAGAGCAGGTGCCCCATATACAGAGGCTTTGTCCTCGCCACAGCAGCCACGGGTTCGATTCCACCTGTGACCCTTTGCTGCATGTCATTCCCCCTCTCTCTCTCTCCCCTGTTTCCTGATTATCACACCAATAATGTCTGTAATTAGTGAAAATAAGCCTCATTTTCTCTATCAATTTCTTCCATCAAAATGGACTAATATCCCCAATACTGAACTTATTTCCTCACTTTTAAAAATCAGTTTTTCTCCCTCGGAAAATCACATTATTCTGCTCAAGCCCTTTAATTCCCATTGTGCAAAAGCATCAGAAAAGGAAATGATTTAATTATATTTCCATAAAGACAGAGAAGCTAATGGTAAAGTTAGACTTAATTGAAAAGTTTTAAAGAAGAAAGTTACTCTGTTTTACTGCTGCACAGAGTCAAGACGAGGCGATGTTTCATATTTGATAACAACAAAGTAAACTACAGAATACATCACACAGCTTCAAAGGGCAATTCAAGCAGTCATAGCAGTTTTTAGTATTTTATATGGAATCTACTACTGAAATTGTTCTCAGTCTTGAGGAAAAAAACATAACTTTTCGATTTCCATCATAATGGTACAGGAAATGAGCTTCACTGCGTTTCCTACTGTCCTCTTGACAAGCAAAACAATATTCTGTTCAGTAGATTAAAAATGATGATGCACAAACACAATTTAGCAATTTACTTCCTCCTTCCTTCCATTCTTTCTCTGTCTCTTGCTTTCTTTCTGCCTTCCTTTTTTGTCTTTCTTCCTCTGATTGGAGCACAATGTACAGTGTTACGATTATATAACAGCATTACAGTATTACACATTTAGGATTACAACTTTCAAGGTCACGTTTCCCCACACATAAATGACAGATCATTTGAGAGGACCACATCATGCACAAGAATTCCCAAAAATAACTGGATGCGTTTCTTTTCCGTTTCTTTTGCTCAAATGAAGAAAGCACACTTCAGTCACGGTGCAACTCTCACTAAGTGACTATCGTAGGTGAATTTGTTTCTACATCAGACGTACAGTTTATGAAAAACCTGGATCAGTGATAAAAACTGAAAATGTTGGAGTGCATCCCAAGACGTGTTTTTCTTTTCAGTTTACGGTCCACAAACTTATTGTAGGTTTCACAAATATTTGACATGTGTCTGTTCAGATCTGAGCCTTAAAAACATTCAGTACTTCGGTGTGTCTTGTAAACTTTAACCATATTACAAAATGCCTAATTAAGCCTTTAAGTTAAATTTAATTAAATGAAAAGCGGACAGCAGAATATGACATTTTTATTTAGATTGTGTTACAGTTTTGACTCTCTTTAAACCATTAAAAAAATTTCCCGTCCAACTCACTGGTTTTTCACTTAATTATGGTTTTATCTTTTGCATAAAGAGCAGGACAGAGGAAGACAAGGACCGAACCGCCAACCGTGCAACTAGTGGATGATGATGATGATGACTTTTGAGCTTATGACTATGCAATCAACATACTTTAACTTATTTATCACTTTCAGTTTGAGATAAGACACTTCTAATTTATCAAATTCCAAGTTTTAGCAAAAATGTATGTCCGAGAGAGAGAAATCACCTAAAAATCAAGCAAAGACAAAAAGAAAAGATGGAGAAAAATCAGACAATCTTACCTGATGCAGTGCAGTGAGACCGTCTTCATTGCAGAGGTCTGGACTCACATTATTCTTCAGCAGGTAGCGAACTGATAGACAGAAAGATGGAAAAACACAAGTAAAGTGAAAATGTGACTGAATGTTTTTTCCTATGTTTCTAATTGCTGCACTTTCTTTAGTTGGCTTAAAACAAGTTGGATTTCTTTTTAAACAATATAGCAAATTCAGAGGCCTCATTTTATGCTCACGAGTTCAGTGGCACAACTGTTGCATGGAGATACAGCTGTTTGGTTAACATCAATATTTGAAAACGAATAAGATGTTCTGGCAGCTGCAGGATAAAGGCGTAATTAGATTTCTTACAATTCAATTGCTCTTGATTGCTCGCTCAGCCTGCAGGTGCACCCTAACCTTCTGATACCCAGTGACATCATCACCCAATCAATCTGCAATGCATTTAATCTTACTGCATCATTGTGATGCATCCCTGCAGGAACTTTAATCTTTTAAATTATCAGCCTGCCAGGATGTTACCCAACTGACCTTGGAAATATGGATGAATGATGAGTGAGGACGATGGATGATGATGTAATGATGCTTGGGATTCACTGTTCGTCTGCCTCATGGTCTAAACAGATAAACCCTTTGCCTCTGGTGCCTAATTCTCAAAATATCAGCTATCACAGGCTGCACAGTGGACAGCTGCCGGACTGCTAACACTGCTAAACCTGAGCAGGAAGCAGCAGTTTGTACATAGGCTCTCCACGTCATTTTTATCCCTTGTTTTTGTCAGTACTGCCAGCTGACTTTATTTTACAAAGGAAAAAAAAAAAAGTGGAGAAGTGGATAAATCAGGTTATAATGCTAAATGCCCAAAGAGAGATGAGAGAGAATTGGGATGATAATTATGACATCTGTCCAGCAGATGGCACAAAAATGGGCATGTACATATGAACTAGATTCACCACATTTACTATACGTGTGCTACAACAACACGAAGCACTTTGAGCTGAGCACGTAATATGGAAGTAATGCAAACACAATACCTCTGTTATGGGAACAGAACAGGTAAAACATGAGCCATTACGCAGCCTGTGTAGACAACTGGATTCATCAAAATACTGTGTTGTATAGTAATGAAGCAGAAGTACTTTGTAACTGTACTTAAGTAGTTTTTTGGATATCTGCACTTTACTATTTCTATTTCTGTCGACTTTCACTTTTATTTTACTACATTTTTCAAAGAAAATGGATACATTTCCCATACGCATCTTCGATACCTGTTACTAAACAAAACCAGGAGAAATTTTGTAGGCAACAAGTCAATGATTTTTTGTTTGTTTGTTTCACCAGCCAATAATGCTGGATCACAGACTGCAAGAGATTGGATCACTGGTTAATCGTGTTAGGCACAGGTGCAAACAGGTGCTGTTGAGCTGGTTAAAACAATGGCTGTGTTTTAACTTTGGGTGCTGCTATAATCATGTTTTATGTTTGATTTTAAATCATTTTGTTGTTATGACATAGTAGCAGTCGCCCAGTTGCAGATTCAGCTTGAGCTAAAATTTTGCCTGTTGTGTTCAGATCAGGCTCACAGGAGTTTAGACAGTTTAGAATTTTTCTGAAAGCATTTTTGTCAGCACTTTCCTGTGTTTAGTTTTATGACTGAGATATTCTGTCTTTATGTAGACCAGAGGCTACATAAATGAAAAGTAAACAGTTTTCAAAAAGTCAAACTTGACTGCTTTTCAACATGTACTTTTTACTTCACTTTTACCTTCAATATTTGAGTACATTTATATTTACTGTGCTTTTGATAATTAAGAACAGTAAATACCAGCTATTTTAAGACTTTTACTCAAGTATGGCTTTTGGGTGCTTTACACAAGACTGTCAAAACAGAAACTTTTTTGTTCCTACAGATGTGCGTGAGATGGAAGATGAAAAAAAGTGGCTTCTGTTGCAAACCGGACTATAAGAGGACACTGTTTAGAGACATTGTAGAAAGTAAAGTAAACTGCAAAAAGTGACAAAATTAAGGCTCTCATATAAAACACATAAATGTGCAGTGAACACTCATACATAGTATTACACCATTACACCTACTCTTTATTATCCCCAGCCTGTTTTCTCTTGCACCTTTCGCACACACACTTTCTAGAAATAGTTCGAACTGGAACTCTATGTAGGACTTATCCACACTCAGTGTGTAACTACAGTGGTCACCACACAGTTAATGTAGATGGCAGTCAGCATTCAACAAGTTTGGAGAAGCAGCAGGAGCAACACTGTGGGAAGCCAAGTCTTAACTGCAGTGGATTGGGAAAACGGCAAAAATGCATTAAACCAGCTAAAATAAACACCACTTCAAAAAAAAATTTTTTTTTTTAAATTATGGTTGTTATAATTAAAATATTTTTCACAGCTTGACTCTGCCATCACACAGCCTTTTCTGACAGAACAGTGAAATCTTTCCATCACTCTCTCCAAAGCCACCAGACTCCTTCAACAAAAACATCAATTATACCTTGGAGAACAAAGGAGGTACTGGTCTATTGCTACCTCGATCTTAGTTTGTTTGTGTTATTGTGTGACTGTGGTGAAGCCAAACTAACCCTTTAAATGCAGATGTCACACAATAACACAAACAAACGAATCAGATCAAGGCAGCGTTAGACCAGCAGCTCCTGTGTTCTGGGAGGTAAAATTACTGTTTTTGTCAAAGGGGTCTGGTGTCTTTGAAGAGAGAACAGATGAGTAAAATGACTTCAGTTTCCCTTTGGAAATGGCTGCGTGATGGCAAAGTAAACAGTGAAAATATTGTAATTATAGCTTACAGTTTAAAAGGATATCAATTTGTTTTGGGTGGGATTTTTGGGGGGGCTAATATGTGTTTTGCTTGTGTCCCCATCCACAAGCAGATCTTTGCTTAGCTTCCTGCACCGGTAATCTCGCTGCTTCTCCAAACTGGCAGCATGCCGACTACTATCTACTGTAGGTAATACACTGACTATGGATAAGTCACTTATAAAACCCCACTTAAAATAATCCAAACTATCCTGTTTACGAATATTTTGAGCTCCATTAAAAGGGCCTATGAACCATTAGAAGGGCCTATGAACTGCATTTTTATGTGACAGGTAATGGACAAATCAGGGATGTTTGCTGGAAAAGCAGGTCATGACAAGAACATGAATGAAAGTTGACCAGTAGAGGAAAGGTTAGTATTCATGCACAGCATCTTTATTGTGTTTTCCTTTAACTGAGATGGATGTTGGTACTTTTTGATGTTAATGGCAGCTGTTCATTCTAGAAACATATTGTGCAATCTTCAAAATGTGGCTGCGGGAGTGTTTTATCTACAAAAAGAGCAGAATAATGGAAGTGCATCCATCACCAGCCTAACTCTATTATCCCACTTCCTGAATCCTGCATATATTAGACTTCTATTCATCTTCTGATAAGCATCACTGTCAACATCCAACAGTGATATTTGACTTCACCAGAACATTGTCAGTATTATCACAATAATGAACACAGGAGCTCAGCAGCGTTTGCATGTTCAGCATCAGCTGCTATTCAAATCCAAGACTACAAAAACTGACAAACAAAACCGATGGTTCACTGTTCATCTACTCTTGCAAGAGGAAAGTGAAGAAAAAATGAAACCTTAGGGCCAAGAGAATGAATCTCATGACTATAAAATGCAAGCTCGGTTTGACAGGATCCAATACATACCAAGAACTGCTGCTTTCCGCTGTGGATTGGAAGAGCTGTGTCGCTCATGAACCTGGATTGTAAACAGCACATCTCAGAGGAACTACAGTGCTAACATAAGCTGCACAGTTTGAGGGGTTTTTTTGTAATTAGACACGGAGGCATTTTCCTGTTTTTTTTTTAAATCTTCTGGGGACCTCTTAATGTCATGTTTAGAAGCCTAAGGAGATTATTATTAAATTTAAAATGGCTGGAAAACGGCATTTATATAAAACTATTTAGGATGCGTCAAGCACAAGATGTCCTGAAACTAGCTGATTGCATTACTCTTATTTTCTTTAACCCCGAGGAGGAAAGTGCAAGCCCCAGACACTTCATGTCTCTCAGTGTGATAAGGATACAAAAAGCCTGAGGCGGCATATATAAGTTACTGCATTAGGGTAAAGTACACCAGCTATAATACAGGAATTTGTTTAAGATACATCTCCTTTATTAAAAATAATAAGTTATATAGAAATCTATTTATCAGAGCATCACACATAAGACAAAAAAACTGCTACGGAAAACAATTAAAGCAATGCTATAGCAATTTTTTATTATTCTGGATGGAGATAAAGTGGTTCAAAGAATATCACGATGCTACCTAACACTCAATGCAAAAGCCCGACGTCTGTATTATTATTAAACTTGCATCAATGAGATGTAGATGCTGATATTGGCTGTGATAACAAAGTAAATCCAGTTATTAAGGCAACATCTAAGCTTTTATATTTGAGAGACAAAAATATAATAATTTTTAAACAGATTTGATAAATCCAGGAATAAATCATACAAGATAAAATAAGACCTTGTCACTTCCTGAGACCAACACTGACAACACCCCACTAATCATTAGTGAAATATTGTTTTTTGTGCAACAGTGGATTGTGTACATTTATACAATCCACTGCTGCACAAAAAACTGAAATTTTCTTAACTAGTTAAACTTGTCTGTCTTTTAATGTGTCGACAGCAAATGAGTGATTACATCGGTGAGTCACAACTTGTAAACGGAGGATTTCAGGAGGTCATCAAACGACTGTTGTTATTGATTTTTCAGAGGACACCTTCATCTCTTTCTTGTCCCCATACAAACAGATTATAGAGTTTTCTGCCATGTTTACTTCGATTAAACAAATAGATTTGATTTTCTAACATGCAGAAACTGTAAGTGGGCTGTAATATAACAGATACAACTTCAAGCCATTTGAAGACTCTAGAGGGTGGCGCCTTTTTTACCATTAGTAAGTAAAAACTGTTAGCATGCCCAGCGAACTAGCATACAACCTCGACTAGCAGCCCCCAGAAAGAACTTTGACACTAAAGGACAGAGGACAAAACAACTTTCAGAAACAGAAAAATTCAACAGTGGTTGCAGTAATATCACAGTATTGTTGTTTAAAGTGCCAGAAAAGCTGTGGGGATCATCTGGATGAAGTTAAACTCAAAGTCCAATCCATCTTGCAAAACTATTCAAAAAGTCTGAAAATACCGTCAACTCCTGCTCTGTAAACATTTTTGTAAATAAACACATTTTCAAGCAGCTCTGATCATATAACTAATCTAATTTCTGTTGCATCCAACTTGAATAAAAGTTATATTTCACCAT
>JAQFJA010000012.1:10251917-10270820 GCA_029874485.1 Naso brachycentron | reverse complement strand
CAATTTATCACCTTCTTCATGTAGTAATAATGAACAAAGTCAGAAAAACTGAAGTACACACAGTTAGTGCATTAATGTGTAAAGCAATAATCTGACTTTGTATTGAAGAGAGCTACTTTAAGACAGAAAAGGTAGTTTCCGACTTGTTCGGGCTGAAAAAAAAATCATCGTTTACAGAGCTAGATTCCTGCTGAACTTGAATATTTGGTAGAATAAACACATATTAAAATATATTTATGTTTTATGCAGGTCTTATGCAGGTACATTTACTTAATTACTGCTTTTTGGTACATTTCTAAAGTAATTTCTATTTGATGTTATTTAAAAGGTTCTATTTCTTATACTAACTTAGACTACTCCAATACATTTTTTGCCTGCTACAGTCTTTTAGTTTAAGTTACATACTGTACAAAACATACCATCAGCAATCAGCTACACCTTTAAAATGTAACAGTCACGTACCAACAAACTTTATCCATAATATGGCATAAAATAGCATAACAGTAACAGGCAACATACATAGTACGCACCATCAGAAAGCTAAAAATGTCATGCAAACTAATAGGATTACATAGGCCTATCACATGTCAGCGTCCTACGATATGCTACTATAAAATGCTAAAAATTCAGTCCGTCTGTCTGTCTGCATCCATTTTTCCCCTCAATGGATTGCCCAATCTAAAATCTGAAATTGATCATGTGGTCTGCAAAAGGTTTTGGCACAGACATCCTTTGAAGCCTGCATGTAAGTGCGGTGCACATATCCTCAGGTATGGACCAGTCATACACCAAAAGTGGCTAATCAGTAATGTTACGTTAGACTTGTTAGTCAAAAACGATACAAGACTCTGTCTCCTTTTTCTGAAGCTTTCAGTTGCGTTCTACTTCGCCAGAGGATGGAGTTTTCTGAGATGTCACAGAGATTTCTTTGCTAGCTAGCATGCTTAATGAGCAACAGTAAGAGAAAATGCTTGCTAATATTAGCGGCAATGTTAGCTAACTCTACAGCATTTTCGCTAAGGTAAAAAAGATATTGAAGTCATCAAACTCATGTTCAGAAAGAATGCAAAGAGGCTGCACAACTGCTTAAGTAAATTAATGTGATTTGCCCTACAGGAGCACCAATTAAGTCAAAGACATGTTTGACTGCTTTTGGAAACAAACGGAAAGAAACTGATAACTAAAATCTGAGCTGTTACATGTTAACATAAACATAAAAAGCCACTCTGGCTTGACAGGTAGGTATCTAACATCTAACAACACACCAACTGTGAGTGTGTAAGCTAACTACAGCCATCATCTGCAGAATAATAAATACTAAATTATAAAAAAAAGGGAAAGGTAAAACAGTTTTGCTGCCAATTTGGCACAGAGCCTGAGGGGAAACATCAAGAAAAATTATTCAATGGGAAGAAAAAAAAATCCCACCAAAACTCACTAAATATTTCACTACATATTTCTTCCTCAGCTCTGGAAAGTGTATTTATAACAAGGGGCAACAAATTGTTGAGAATTTTATAGTTTGCAAAAGTGCAGGAAGATCCACAGCAGTGATTTTTAGAAGAAATTCACAAATTACCACCGGAAATCGGGGTAAAAAATGTGGAAAAATACACAGTTGGGAGCAGTTTATTTCGTAAGCTTGCAACCATTGAATTATGCACATATTCAGACTCTGTAATTCATTTATTATGCTGGCTAGGTGGCAACATAGAATAAAAACTAAAGTTAAAACAAGGGAAAATGATATTGTAATTTGTTCATATGCACCACTCTATATACATAGTGGATATTTTAGCCTTACTGCAAGCTAGTGGGGTTCATATCAATATAATCTCAAGTCTTCACCAACATGCATCAAATATAAAAATGTTGAATTAATGCCCTTTTTGGAGTTTTGGAACAGATCTCATCACTGATCACACTGCAAGTAAACAGGCGTTTTAGAATAATAAGACTGATACAATGCATAACAAGGCTTTATTTGATTTCCTGCCTTCAATCAGTTTTTTGCGTCTGCATTTCAATAGCCACTGACATTCACGTCGTACTGCAAAATCTATATCAAGAGGAGAAAAAGGTCTTCTTTGAGCAAGAACACCTGTGTCTGATTCTCATCTTCTCTTGAATTTTTACCTGCTCAAAGAGAAAGACGGTGAGAGTGCGTGAGGTACAGACAGAGATGTCTGTGGTTGGGAATAGTTAAAGCTATAAAGACATACAGTACCTCAGCCCTGACCCCGTGCCCTCCTAGGTATCCCCCTGCGCAGAATTCTTATTCCCTACCAAACTGACAAAGTGTTTTTAATCTTTTCTTTCCCTCACTCCTGGAGATTGGGGAAACAAAAATCAATAGCTCCTGGCAGGCGATCTAGCAGGCTGGTGAATTACAGGGTCTGCGCAGCAACCAGAGAGCTGCTTCAGAGGGGCCTTGGAATGAGAGACCTTGGGAGAGGCATCAGAGACACGGAGGTTGCAGGGTCACTCTGGGTCCGCAGTCTGAGGAGTGGGGTATTTACTGCCTCGGCCAGCTCGCCACGATGAAAAATAACTGCCACACAGCACAGAGAGAGGGATGGCCGGGGTGAGAACGATGGCGAGAGAGACAGATACGACAGACACAAAGGAGGAGAGTGAGGCAGAGAGGTTGGTGATGCATAGACGAGCAGCTGAAGTCTTGGGAGAGTTTGCTGCGATTTGTGTGTGCTCCTGTCATGTGCTGTGTGCAATACAGGTATGATGTCAAGAAGAAGACTAATGCCTTTTTCTTTCCTCTCCCAAATGGGAAATGATTCATTAGCGTTTGGTTATTTAGAACGTGGCAGTGCTGGCTGGATCAATATGCATGGGCCCATCTGTCAATACGTGATTTCTGCTGGTAATTAGCAGATGTGGGCCACTGGTTGTGAATATTGCCTGGCAACTGACAGCCTGGTTGTTTCTGTCATCACCGCCGGTGCACAGGTGGTAGTAGGTCATTGCTGATCGATAAAATACTGTGCTTCAAGGCCCAAACAGGTTCATAAAGACATCCTCCAAGAAAATATATGAAGAAAAGAGGCAAGTTTTCATTCATTTCATGAGGGATGGTTGGATTTATGCTCAAAAACAAAGTCAAAGTCAACATTTCTACTTAAACTTCAAGCAGTCTTTTTTATAAACATATATTTGCTCCAGTGGTGGAGTCTGCATCTCAGGCACGATTGAGAAAATGTGCCAGATCACTCAATTATAACAACTGGAGACAGCTGGCAGCGAGACAATTAGGAGTGTGAAAATGATAATGATGATTATGATGAACAAAATTTTTAATTGCTTTGTTTCAAAGCAAGCAGAAATTCACAGGCTAGTGTGCAACTAGTCTGTCTGTGGTTAACATGAATTTCAGCATTTTTCCACTTGCCTGCCATCAACTGTAGTAACTTTACTGTTGATCAAATTATGGCTGTCTGATGAAAAACTGTCTCCAAACATTTATGCTTGAATTTTTGTTAGATTAATTGAAAGATTATGTTCCCAATTGTTGAGTTGCGAAAGTTCTTCCACTTCTTTGGCAAACAAACTACAAAACTATAAAATCCACTGAATTTTCTAGAAAGAAAATTGTCACCATGGATGGAATACTAAGCAGCCCTACCAAAATTGGCCCGGGGGCCGATGGGCCCGAGGGGACAGGCAGACCCTGGGCAAATTTTGGAAAGTCAATCAGATCTATTTAGAAAGTCAATAAGTTGAATACAAAGAGATGAAAAAAGACCACAAAGAGACAAAGGCTGACCAAGAAACGATACAAAAGGGCCATAAAAATGATCATGAGCAGATGCAAAATGACTGAAGAGCCACAGAATGACCGCAAAGACACGAAACGATCACAGAGTGCCCTGTGTGAGTTTGCAGCATGAGAACAGAAGAAAATCAAAGACGACCAAAGAAATGCTGTATTTTTATTTGTGCGCAAATACATCATCAATATCACCCAATCATACCACCAACATTTAAATCTTTTTAGCTCCTTACATTTAATCAACTCAACCCAGATTTCAAATTAGTCGTATTGACTTTGTTTTGGCTTCTATTTGCTTTCTGTTACTCTAGAGCAGCACTATAAATAGCTTATCGAACTGCACTATCTAGTGTCAATAAAACGATGCCATTCATCAAACTCATTAAATTCAGTGAAATTTGCCTTTACTCTACAATTTCTCCTCAGTGCTCCTGAGCCATTAAATGTGTTTTATTCTTAATTTTACTCTCACAATATGTGTCTAAGTTTACTCAAACAGAAACGCCAACAAGCAGAGGTGGTGTAAGCCCCTGCAGAAGGATGCCTCTCTGTCTCTCATTGGCATTTGCATATTAGAGTGTTTTCTGGGGAAAATGAGCTGTAGAAATTAATTCAGGATTAATTGGTGCCTTTATCTCGTTAGGACAATCTAATTTAGGGGATGATGGAATTGTTTAGACTCCCTTTTGCATAATTGGATTGCGGTGAATGGCTGTCATTACCGTCTTTTTAGCATCGTCTGTGGGCCCCCTCTCTCTCTTGCAGGCCCCAGCCTCATAAAGAGCGATGATGTGTTACGCCAGTGTTTTGCTAACCCCTGAAACACACCAACCATGCTGCAAGAGGCGAGCATGTGGCTAACCACGCAGCAGTGATTAACTCCCTTTTCAGAGCCATTAGCATTAGAGCGAGCAGCACGCTGTTGTGGAGATTTCTTATGAACACATAAGCATGTGGCTAACAACACGGCGATCATCGACTGTTAGAGACGGCGATTACATTTTATTCCTAACCGCTGTCATGCTTTGTGGTTTGCAGCTCTGAAAGCATTACCTGACCCCCAGAGGAGCTGGACAAGACATCTCAAAATCTCTCAGTGCCTTTTGAGAGGCTTTTATTTTATTTTATTTTCTTGTCCAGCGCATTTCCGACACATTTCGCCCTTTCATTACCTCCACAACATCTCTGAGACAGTTTGCAGTGGGCTGTGTTTTTTCAACGTGGGATGAAAATCAATAGGAGAGGAGCAAAGCTCATGTAAAGGATCACTCACTGGAATACCTGATCTTCTCACTTCAACAACATTGATGTAACTATGGAAACAAGTTCCCAAGATGAGCGGGGATATGCCTATCTCCTGACAAAAGGCTTTCTTATATCTCTCCCATCCAGTTTCGCTATACCACAACACAGGAGACGCTTATATCTGCTGCTCCTTGCTATGATACAATCATCATTTTTCTGTATGCACCAATTGTATAGATATTATTCTGCGGGCCGCTCTCTGGTAAACAAGGCAGAGTGAAATCTAATCTATGGTGCTGATACTCAGGCTGTGCCAGGCTAATTGAGTTGATGTAGTCCGTCCCTGGAGGAGCTCGGACATACAGTAAAGACAGACTCTATCAAGTCATATAGCTCATGTACTGTACTTACTGGAAGTGACTGGCGTTTATATTGTCACAGCTGTCGACGTTCGGCATGCACGCGGAACCACAGGTTTTCTACTCAAGTACAATCTGATTACATCTCGCTGCTAAAAAGAATAAACCGCAGAAAAGAAACAACATGCTGCTGTCTTTTCTGTGTCTGCCGTCCCTGTCTACGCTCTCACTCCCCACGTTCATGATGCATACTGTGTCATGCTTTTGATGCATTTCGGCCACCCTCTTCTCGTCTAGTGCCATTTCCATTCTTTGCATAAATGCAGTCTAACAGTATTAAGTATTCATGCGTGTTGGGGAAGGTGGTGCCTGTCCTTCAGGGTAAGTGTCAGGCCTGCGTGCGGCACAAGAAAAGCCCCGGGGAGTGGAGAACATTAGGATCCATCAGCCTGACAGACAAATCATTCTCTCATGTAAACATAAATATGAGGGTATGTTTCCACCGCCATCCCACTATCTGTTGCTAGGCTACCTTGCATTAAGCAGTGTAGCTGTCCCTGTTCATTTTGCTCCAGGGATTCCAGCAATACCATCATATAACCTGCTGAGTCTTAATGAGAAGGCCTGCTCATATGAGTGGATATGAACATGGTGAGATGTGAAATTTATTCAAAACACAGGAATTCAGCTGTCTGTCAGTGTAGAGTAGCGGCATGGAAATGTTTATGAATCTGAAGTGTTTGGAAAAGAAGCTTTGAGGGAAACATTTCTCTGCCTGTGCACATACACACCTGACAAAGGAAAAGGTCACAATGGATCAACACACACACACATGCATGCATGCATGCAGTGATGCAACACACAGGCTTACACACTTGCGTAAGCACACACACACCCACACACACACACAATAAACAGAATGTGACGCTGACTTCCATAAAGGTCATTTGTTGTTGAGAAATCACTGATCCCCAAAGCATTAACAAAGTCAATTAACTATTCTCTGACAAAGAAGAAAGAAACCCATCTCCAGTAAAAATAGGGCGCCGAGCGTCGTCCAAGCACCCCCACAATTACAACAACTCTGCGTCCCCAGATAATTATGTGAGCCATAAATGGGGAGAGAAAGACAGTAGAAGGCAATGGTCACTGAGAAGAAAGAGCGGGGAGATGAGGGAAAGGAGCGCCAACAGCTGGTTTGAATAGATTGTGTGTGGGATGAATTAAAAAGTTGAACCTTTCCCTGGCCGTATTCAGATGTCTGCCTCTGGGTGATTAATCATGGCCGTCAGGACCTGTAATCCTTTTCAGTGGGAAACAAATGCAGCCACTGTCCTCTCTTCTCCAAAGCACCCAGGGCCCAGGGCCACCAGCCCGCCTGCCTGGTCACAATACCTGAGCCACAGAGAAGGCACCCTGGGGAGCTGGGATGTGTGGACACACTGTAATCTGCTCCAAACATGATGGGACGAACAAAAACGCTGGATTTCAACAAAATTGTATGGCAGTCTTTATTGGTTTTGTACAACCTTTTTTGTATCTCGCAGTCAATAGTTGAAGCAGGTGGCACAACTGCAGGTCCAACTGGTGAAACAAAAACACCTTTTGAGCTGCAGGGTCTTTTAAAGCAGAAGAAATTTAAAGAATCCTGTGAGTGCATTTCAGATGACAGAGGAGTTTTCTCTCCGACTGTTATCAGACCTCTTCTGCTTGCAGCTGCCTTAGTCAGTGAACTTCATGTCACGTTCCTGCATGCTGGTAAACAGCTGATCTAGTTCAGAAAAGACAGTGAGAAAGTCAAGAGCAAGCAACATTTAGAGCCCGGGAGAAGAAAGTGTGTCATCAGCATAAAAATAGCAGCCCGCTAACGAATTCCTAATCATATCCCCCATTTCCTCCAGGGGCTATGCTAAAGAGGTTAAAACACCAGCCCGTGGATGAGAATATGTGGCACATTAGCTCTAGAGATCGTTCCTTGGCACTCCACTGTTATTGATTGCTAAAATCACCATTATCTCACCAGAACGAGAAAACATGACTATCCTCTGTGCAGCCATGTATCCTTTCTGCAAATGTTAAGAGCCCAATAATGGAGAGTGATTTCTCCTTAGTTTCTAACACTAGTGAGGATATCAGGGCTGCTTTGCGCCTACTTTGTCAATCAATCAAGTGAAAATAATATCTTAAAAGCAGAATGCACCACTTGCATGTCAGAGGCAGGGGAAAAGCATCAATCTTGACTTAAGCTCGACTGAATCAAGTAATGCCTGTGTGGCTTTTACGAGTGAATAAATTGAATGCCCTTCAAAAGAGAGCCCCCATACTGATTCTAATGGTGTATATGGCCTCAGAGTGATCACCTAAAAAAAACTTAGTATTAAAAAATCCTTTGTATGCAATAAAAAGCAAATGTCAGCGTTCCCACTGGGTGAAAGAGTGCCTTTATATGTGTGAAAGGTTGTGAGGGCAGTAATTCAGCGCAGCTGCAGAAGGTGGTGTATGTTGGCAGCATGGCAGACTGTGGAGAATGGGCCACGGCCAGCCGTTTCCAGAGCCTTTGTGTGTCTCTGTTTGACCAGGCGTCTCCTGGTCCACAGGAGCACAGCTTCAACACATCTAGCAAAGGAACAAAGCAGCCATTATCAGCCCTATCTCATCCCCACCCTGCCTCGACTCACTGACACCCGGGGACAAACAGTGGCAGGGCTCAGCCGCTCTGCTTTGCTGGGGGACTCTGACGCGCACACTGAAGCGGACTGGGAGGTCCATTAAACACATAGGCGACACCTTAGCTGTGGACAAACATCAACACAATAGCATGCAGTGCTGGTTGCCACGGAGATGCAAGAAAACACAGTACAGCGCCAGCGGTGACAAAGACAGGGAGGGGTCAGGCATCATGGGCCACTGGCAACTAAAAAAGCCTCTGCAAACTTCCCTGCGAAACACAACACCCTTTTTATTTTGTGTCACAAACACTTTGCACTTAAAGCATCCTTTCAGTTACGTATAAAGAAAGTCACTACCGACAAGTCAGCTACACACAGGAACTTTGTAAAGAAACAACACAGGGTTGACTAATAAAAGCAGTAAAAAAGACTGAGGCATGTGCAGTTTTAAGGTCTAAGTAGCTCTACTCTTCTATTTATCAACAGAGCTCCTGTTAGCTAATAAAACATTCCACTTTCCTCCAGCTGAAATATGCCATGCATTGTAACATGCCTGCTGTAAACCAGATAAATGCTGTGATCCAGCAATCTGGGACTCATTCAAACATTTACATTTTCTGATATCAAAAGTCAGACAAGATCACGTTCCAATATTTGTATTGGGTTTATATTACATTTTTTGATAAACTAAAGGATTACAAATGTTCTTATGGTTTCCAAAAGTACAACACAAGACAAGAAAGTAGCAAATAAATGTGTAAGCTTTCTGTCATATAGACCTTCATCAGAGCATGACAGTTGTGCTCTGACAACTGACTATTAGATGGAAAGCTTAGACAGTAAAATAAATCTTTGCAATGATGTGGTACGGATGTTTGGATTTTATTATTTTATTATTTTTTTTTAAGATATTTTTTGGGGCTTTTTGTGCCTTTATTTATAGGACAGCTGAAGAGTGGACAGGAAACAGGGGAGAGAGAGAGGGGGAATGACATGCAGCAAAGGGCCACAGGTGGAGTTGAACCTGGCTGCTGCACCGAGGACAAAGCCTCAGTATATGGGGTGCCTGCTCTACCCACTGAGCCACCAGGTGCCCCCGAGATTACCACTTTTAAAAGAGTTTTTCCTTATTGTGTGCAGGCACAGTGTGATGGTAGCAATTCTTTTTTAACATTGCAGTAGTTTTAAAAAGTCTGTCAGTTTCATAAGGTATAACTTACCACTGAGTGGCTCACATATGTATATTCCCAGAACACACAATATACACAATATAAATTTCTTATGTTCTAAAGCTCTCCCAACACTGTGGTACAGAATCCAATTGCTAGTGCTGTTAGTGCTGCTCTCTCCTAATGAGACAGTTTAGTAAATCTCATTCAAATGATAAGGGTGTAATAAACCCATGATCTGTCTAGCTTGGTGCAATCAAGTAGTCTTTTTGTTTACCCACCAACTTCTGTAGAAATACTGCTCAAGGACAATGCCGAGGACAGTCAGGGCTACCAAATTTCATCAAGATTAGAGGAGAGGGGGACCTCCTCTACTTCTATTAATTTGGCCCTTTTTACAGAGCAAATTAAATGTGTTTCCTCACAGCTGCAAATCCCAGACCTTTGGCCAGTGTTTTTCTCCTTCTATACACCTCATAATGACTAAACTTTAAGTTGTTTCCTGTTTTTTGTCTGGTAAAACTTTAACTTGACTGGTCTTACTGACCTCTGTTACCTGTAGGGTTGTTCTATGAAAGTAAGTCAGATCTAAATTTTGCCCTCAAACCGTGTCATCTTAGGTCCTGTCCAAAAAATGAAACAGGGGACTAAAGTTAAAAGCAGGCTGTTTGAGCCAGCCCCCTTCAGCTACGTGCTCCTCTCTGCTGATCCAAAGTTCAAAAGGCATTGTTTTTGTCTGAGACCTTGCTGCCCATTAACAGTCGGTCCTGCAGTAAATAAATGACAGTAGATTGGAACATGGCCATCAGTTACTGATCAAAAAAAAGGCAAAAGTCCAGAGGTCACGTTATGGAGATTAACAATGGAGATTGTGTTTGAGTTTGAGTGAAACAGTAAATGAATATGTGAGCATGAAGCCACTAATGGAAAAAAAGCTTTCTACTCTCCTTCGTCCCACTGGTGGAAATGAGAAAGCCCCAGACTAACTTAATCCACACAGTTAGTCAACCCAGCCGGCCAGACAGTCAGTCAGGCATGCAGCTGTTGTGTCCCCTGCATAATCCATTCAGCTCCAGCCCCGTCCATCCAACCAGCCATTCAGACAGCCTCTTCCCTCTGTCTGTGTCCGAGCCTCGGTCAGTCATTCAGCCACTCAGCTCCTCTCCCTACCCAGCCCCCTTCCAGGCAGACCTCCTTTCCTGCCCCAGGATGCGATGTAGTGACGTGCCTAGCAGCGCGGTGAGACCGTCCTTGTTCTGATGTGTTTGTGCACTGAAGAGATTACAAGGAAACAGCTTGCCAGGGGCAGGCAGCTGCTGTTTCCTCCAGCTCACTGCAGTTTGGGGGGACAACAGCAGGATGCCGTGGGGGAGAAGTGGCTCGGCGGCCCTGTTGCTGCTCTCAGGCCGAGCCATCGCGCGGGCCAAGGCCAGGTAGGATCAGGCCTCTGCGCCGCCGTGACCCAGGGGCTGTTGGGACTTGAAGCTCATGTATGGATTAAGTTTCTTCACTACTATTAGGCTAAGCTGGGGTAACTATGGGGATTGAGCAAGGACGTTGGGTTTTTCTTTTTTGTTTTTTTTGTTTGTTTTTTTGGGGAGGACAAAGTTCTGAGATTTTATAGGTTCGTTGTGATTCAAAACTATCCCTCTTTGTGTTAAGGATTTAATGTATTGTAGCTCTCTCCTACATGCTGTAACAAAGGCTGAGAAGAGAAACTTTGTCAAGGCTGTCCAAGCAAACTGTTGCATTCTCTGTGAGCTAAGAGGCTTGCAATGGCATTCAGCCATGAGGATTTAACACTTGTGTTTCTGCTTTTTTCAACTGGATCACTGTATTCCTCCACCACAGTTGCTGTTTGAGGGTTACTTTAGATCATCCCACACTGCTGAGTGTAAATGTGAAATAACACTTTGACATTTTCTCCATTCTTCTCTTTGAGTGGATGGTTTCCTGTTGATTCACTGTGTTTGTTTGAGGCCCATTCAAAGAAAACAATTCAAACACTCTGACATTTTCAGTAACTCCTGTTTTCATGTGTCTATTTATAAAAAAAGCATGCGGCATGTGTTCTGTGCCAGATCGTATTCACCTTGTAGGCAAGTTAAAGAGTATTAATAGCAGGTTTAAAAACAGGACACTGGTGCTTTTCTTCTTGGTTTTTAAAGAAAAACAAGGAAGACTGGAAAATCTGATTTAAAACTTGTTTAATTTCTCATTATAAATTGTTCTCTGGGGATTCTTGATAGTGAGGTGGCATGTTCACTTTGAAGTACTTTTAGAAATAATGAACGGAGGTGTTATGAGTCATGCACAAGAGAAGGAAACTTTATTACAGATCCATTTTTAGATTGATAATGCAGAGTCATAAGGCAAACAGTAGATGTTGAAGTCACTGGTTAAGCTCTACCTTGGAAGTTGCACAGCAGGTTTCAGCTTAATTTCTCGGAAGTGCATTCCCAAGATTATTCGTCAAGCTTTTATTAAAACAAATAAAACTAAGTCATGCGTTTGCAGACTTTTGAATGGCAAAACTGTGCAAAGCCGGTGGTTTCCAAAAACTACCTAAATGTCAAAATCACTGGAATGTTTTTTGAACTGTTTTCCTACCATTTTCAGGCCTGTGGATCCATTAGTTGTCACTCTCAGTTGATAAATAGGCTGTCATGTGCATGACAAGAGAGAATGACTGAATGAATGGTAATGAGCTGATGGTGGAGGGGGTGCGAGGGGCCTACAGTGCTGCTCACAGACAATGCTGACAAACCTGTTGCACTTGAGGAGCTTGAGACTCTTTCTCCCGCTGTCCTCTTTTCTTACTTCGCTTCGCGCTGCATCACATTCACACTCAGCAGCCTAAAACTTTATGTGTGTCTGTCAGCTGCTGAGTCAAACTCAGGTATGAGGTTGAACTCGTATGGTAGTCGACTAGTCGTGACATCGTGATGCAACAGTGAGTCGCTGTCTTTGGCATATAAGGCATGATTTGATTTATCATCGGGTATTACGTCAGTAGCTGAACCAGAAGATTGTGTATTTGAAATTGAGATTACCTGTTGGTAATGTAAACTCATCCCAAGGGTTTGGAAAAGAAGAAAACATCTTCACCCTTTGATCCATTTGATTAACTTAATTCTTAACTCGTAAAGTAGCAGCAATTTGAAAGAGATGATCACATGCCTCATCTTCTCAATGGATCCTTGATTAATGGGCTCAAATAAAGTTGTTGAGCTTTCACTAAAAGGCCCATAAGTGCCTGAGGTAAACATGTGAGTGGTCAATAAAGTTAGCCTGCAAGAGACTTTATCATTAAGGACCATTAGACTGTTAGTGGACCTGAACAAGTACTGTCAGTGTACTGTTACAACCAGTGGTATTTAACTAGTTTCAAACATTTAAAAGTTCTTGTTTGAACCAAAGAGGAAGTTGATGGCCATCAGGCATGCAGGCAGGGCGTGTCACATGAGAGAGGCATGGGAGGGGACAGGTGCAAACGGTGTGTCAATGTTGAGGAAGTTGTCACTCCCTCCCGCATACCAGTTCCAACTCCACTCAGCTTACAAACACGCAGCCACAGCCTCAATTAAGTCCTCCAATATCACTCCCTGAGAAACTGGAGCAGCAGAGAGATTTACTTCACCCTCACATGGTGTCCAAGCACCACGGCTGGATAAAGCTAGGTTTTGTGCTGCACTGTAATTCCTGGATTCTTTAGCACTGTGGATATGGGAGGCAGAGAGGAGGTAGTGGTGAGCAGGTTGGTGTCCAACATGAAGTTTTCGCACGCCAGGTTAAACCGTTTCAGGCTCCGTCCTCGAAGCTCATCAAGAAGCAAGCGCACGAAGCCACCCTCCCCAAAGAAAAAAGCCAGGTACAGTATGTGTGGTGAGAGGGGTGTTCACTGGGAGCTGGATCAGAAGAATTCATAGATGTTTTTCGGAAAAGTATGTGTTTACTGTGCTTGAGGTGAAGTTGTGTGGTTGGCATAATTTCAACCGTCATAAAAATGTCACAGAAACATAAACATGTCATTAGACACCTGCAGTTGTGCTACAAGTTGTTTATTTAAGGGACAGAAACAAGCTTCTTTTGTGCAATTTATTCAAAATAATGAGGTAAATGGTGTTAAAGTAACTCCCAGATATTTCGATATCATTGTGAGATCTTGGGTCATTTACTGAAGTTCTTGTAGCTGCCGAACAGCTGGATCCAGAGTGCACTGCCATGCCGCAGCTGTCTGCAGACATCTGAGCCCCAGGCTTGATGTGTTTTATCCATAAGATTATCAGGTTGTGCGCACATGTTATGGCTTTGGACAGCTGTGCGTGATGGTTTTAGTGAGACAGATGTATGAAATAGCAGCCTTTATTCATTTTCTCTTTTCAATCTCTCAGGTGTCAGAATGTGCTGCTTTTCTCTGTTTGTCTGTAGGTTTTGAGCGATTTTAGCATATTTTAAGATAAAACCTTTGGCTCTGGTGTTGATTAGCATTTCTCCAAAGAGATTTTGAAGACTGACCACTTAATTGTAAATTGAAAAATAATTGAAAGATCTGTCTTGTCTGGCCAATACCATATACCGGTCCAGCACATTGGATTTGTGCATATTTTTTATGTTACATTTAAGGCCAGGTTTAATTAATTAGTATTGTGGTTTTGATATGTTTGGGTGGACATGTTTTTGCAAAAAGCTAAAAAACCCAAAACAAAAACCAAGAAAAACGCATTGCATTGTCTCATTACATTACATATGATCTATGTTGGAATGTAACCATACTGGTATAGAGAACAGTAAAGCAGTCATCATCTTACATAACATTTGACAGTTTTGATTAATGTTAGGAGGTTAATGAAACGGGCGAAGTTCTTAGAGAATGGCTTTGTGGGATAGTTGCTCACCTTCATGTTGATACAGAAAACAGTAACTTCCTTCACCTCACTGTTCATCAGACTTTTCCCAGTCATATCCACTACCATTTACTTTTGCTTTATTTATCTTTATTTCCCTATATGGTTTAATATAACTTAATGAGAAGTAACTAAAAGCCTGTCGTATTGAATGATTTGTAAAATGGTAATTGTCACATCTGTGTATGATCAATACTTATCATACACAGATGTGACAATTGCCAGTTTTTATTTCTCTTTTTTTCTATTTCTGTTTCTATAAAAAGAGGCGCTCACTGAATTAAGTATCTATCCACCCTCCCACCCTCTCTAAGGCACTATGAATCTGGTTTAACAAACCTAGCATTGTTCTGGAACAAACCTGATCTGATCTGGCCTTGGCTGACTTGTAGCTGCTGCGGGCATGTATGAGGAACATGCTGATAGGATCATTACAGCTCAAAGTATGAAGCATCACAGCTGAAGGTATTTTTTGCCTCTGATACATCAGCCAACTATCATGTTATTGTCACATTTCATTTGTGTGGTATGGCCAGTGCCAGCTGGCATTCTTCAGAAATAGACTGCTGCGGTTTGGAATGTCTTCTTAGATTTGATGATCAGAAGAAAGCGGCAGAACCTCACAGAGTCAGCTGACCACTTCCTGTCTCTTTGACCACCGGGTCACATTTTAGTGCTTGAGGGTGTGAGTGTGTCTGCAGCTGAGTGTCCCATTGTTTGTAGGGAACAGTATCCTCTGTTAATGAGTCCTACACAGGAAACACTGGCTGCATTTTCCCTCCCTGTGTCCAGAAAAATATCTGATTTGATTTACGATTTCTTTATCTGAAGCTGTTTGTTGCATTTGATATCCTGTCTTAATGTTTGTAGGTTATATTCTTGTATCTGTTGTAGTAGAAAAAGGGGTGTGACCCACAGGAGAGCTGATCTCACATTCTTACAGTGACATCTAGTGGATATTTAGGGCACTATGCCTCTGGGCCACATTTTGCAAGAACAATAGAGACCCCCCTTTGTGTCCGCTCTCGCCATCGCTCTCCTCACTCCGGCCCTCCCTCCATCCCACTCCTTTTGTCGCTGCTTCTCTCTGGGCTCTCCCGGCTGATTCATCCACCCTGCATCGCGTCAGTCTTCACCGCTCCTCCTGTGTTTGTATGTGTCTTTGTGTCTCTGCTCCTTGGTTTGCATGCACGCCTGTGATTTCTTTACGTGTGTGTATGTCTGTACCAGAAACCCCAGCCCCACCGAGATGAGTGTGGAGCCCTGGGCCAACCCGCAGGACCAGACAGCCGCTGAGCACGCACATAGCACGCACACGCCCTCCTCTCAGGATCAGGAGCTGCACCCCGACAAACTCTGCCTGGACTCGTTTTGGAGTGAGGTGGAGACCATTCGACAGGGGAGTGGCTACACAGACCTTGACTGCACCAGGAGAGACTCCAGACAATCGGAAGGTAAATTCTGCAAATGCTTCCCTGATAAATTAAGAATGTTGGAAAGAGCTTTGGTAGTTATCACTGTGAGTAGAATTTGTGGTAGAATAACAAACCATCAGTGCTCATCACAGCTGCTACTGATTCCCTCCATGAAGTGATGCATTTGCCATGGCAACATATCAGGTTTCTCTCATGCAGCAAAGTAGCTCTCATCACTATGACAACACTATCAAACAGTGTGGCGGGAGTGTTTTATGTACGCGAGTCAAAGAGCCATTCATGAATGCTGCTTAATAGAAATACTGTTTTATTCTGTCCATTCAAATGATCTAATTGTGTTTATTTGACCCTTTAATAGACCCCTTTGATGTTATGATTAAAAGGCAAACACTGTCTGAAATTAATTTTTCCCTCATGAGTAAATCCTCTCAGGTGTGTACTTTGGTGTGTAAATATATGTGTATATCCGTTTGTTGTTTTGGGAGGGTAAACAAAGCTATAGAATTCCTTATTGAATTTGAATAATTTACTAATCACTGCACTTAGTGTCCAAGAGCAGGTTGCGACATCTCTTCATAAGATTATAAGATTACATGGTGGAGATCAGTGCATCACTTAAATACAACTGGTTGCACCACAGAAACTACTTCATAACATAGAAGTTAGTTGTTACAAAATATGTACAGTCATCCAATGCCAGGTGTAACCGTAATTGAATTAAATGACAAAGCTAACGTGAGCTTGCTTATATTTAACACATTTGAGCTGACACTTCCTGGAAACTTTAAATTACACACAAAAAAAAATTGGTTGATTGAAATTAGCTGCTGTTGAACCACTTAATTTATCAATGGGACAAAAAATCTGCATGTTTTCTCATGGTTAGATTAACTTAATCGGCAAGAGTACATGATTGTACGTGACTTGGCAGCCTAAATGGGTGTTCATCAAAGTTGCACATCACAAACTTTCATAAACTTAGTGATGGATTTATGAATAGCTGCTGCTGTAATCCGGTCTTATTATGTTTATCAAAATTTAGAATTTTTCTGATTTAGTTTTGTAATATTCTGTATCTAAAAATGCATTGTATCTACATGTTGTTGCTGTTGTCTGGGTGTAATTACATGTTTCTGTTTGAATTGTTCCATGTCTGTTCGCGTCTCAGAGGGTGAACAGGAGGAGCAGTGGTTGGCTGATGCCGGTTTGTCGAACCTCATTAGTGAGGACAGCGAGGATGTAGATAACACGGTCCTGCTGTCCACTCTGACCCGGACCCAGGCTGAGGCCGTCCAGCGCCGACTGGATTCCTACACGCTGTCCCTCCGCAAGAGGAACAAACCGCCACCACGCGACGTCCGCGACGTTTTTAACTCCCCTATCACACAGGTCAGGACCATTTAAATCCCTATTAGTGTAAGGGGGGTCGTTCTGTAACCCACCATGACCTCAAGGAAAAGCAAGTTTTCTACCACTTAAAATCATGTTCAAAAGAAAAGAAACATTACAGTTGTAAATTTCAGCAACTTGAAACATTTTTTTACTGCCTTTGTTTAGACCTAACCAAAAAAAACCTGCTATTTTACATCATGCCGTGAATCTATGGAAATCTAAATGTAAATGTGTTGTAGTCCATAATGTAGAGTCATATACATACTTGTACCCATGACACCTTGTAAATTGACAGTGCAAGCAAATTTTCACTCGGAGACTTCCTGATATTTACCAACTCATCAGTTGCCTGCAAGTTTACATTAAGCAGAGCCTGTCTGAGTCAACGGTGCATGGAGTAAAAATAAAATACCCTTTTCCCTGGTGACTGTCAGGACTCTGTGAGGTACCTTCTATTGTTCCTGTGGGATGTGCTGTCTTGTTCCAGGCAGAGAGGGTGACCTGTAACAATAAAGGCAAATCACATGTAAAGGCCACGCTTTGTCCTCCCTGTCTGTCTGAGCAGCCCTGACAGGGGAATAGAGACACGGTTCCTCTGATCCTCAGCAGATTTGTATCAGGGGAAACTCTTTGTATCCATATCCATCTCCTCTGTGGACAAAACAGAACACTACGTATTTTCCTAGCAATACAGGAAATATGACAGTACCCATATTTCTAACTAAAGTTGTTCCCTACAGAAAGTGTTGTATACCCGTATATGTTTGTGACCTGTCAATAAAATCTCTTTCAGACCCTTCTGCCTGAGACCGAGCATAGTGAGGACCTCGCCCAAAACAGCATGGCATCAGTCGCCAAAACACCACTGTCAGGTGAGAGCTACATACAGTAGTCATATTACACTAATCCAATAATAAAAGGAGAATGACAAAGAAGTGAAAATGCATTTATAGCCTCATCAATAGCAGGTGAATTACTTTTAAAAAGTGCATAAAGCAATGAGTGCAAAATGAGGCTCCTTAGCCACAAATGCTGGATTTGATTTAAGTGACCTCTTATGTTCTTCCATCATTGTATCCTCTAATAAACCTCTGTAATGTTTGACTACAAATTCACTGCCTTGCGTGTCTTTCAAAAATATATCTGAGGAAATCAGGCTAGGGAGGAACTGTGAGGTGTAGATGAGGAAACACCTGTCAGTTTCAGGCCACAGCCATGTTATCTGCCTTCTGATTGGTTCAGATTAATCCCGGGATAACTTCTTGTCCCAACATGCTGCCACTGGAGAGGGTCCAGCCCTCCTGGCGCTGAGTTTACTTGCCAAATCATCTTCCCCAAAACTGTGTGATTCATATCTTCTTTCATGTAAAAAGATTTTAAATGTACTGTCAAACGCTAAAGATACAGGCAGAGAAACATATGTCACTATTTCCTGTCTATACAGCGATATGTTAGAATGTAGAGTAATATTACAGTTGACCTCATATTTGTGAACTTTCTATGTCGCTTTTCTTTCTCATTTTCTCATATGTTGTGTACAACCAAATTCAGTTGATTCTAACATCTCCAAAGTGGGCTTTCTCAAGTGAACTAATAAATGGGTGTTTGTGTGTTAAAGGGTGTGTTTCTCACGCCGCTGTGACGCCAGAGCATCAGCGAGGTGCTCCTAAAGAGGAATTCTTCATCACCGACGTGGCTTACTGCGAACAAGCCGTCATCTTCCTCAAACAGGCCAAACTGCAGCAGAACAACATCCAGCGCAGAAAAGAGGATGGCACACTGCCTGTAAGCACCGAAACACTTTCCCTTCTACTTCTCATTTTCCAGGGTGACTGTAGGAAACAAAGTCTTGGAGGTTTTAAATATTGTAAATTCCAGTTGTGCCAGGCAATGGGAAGAGAATTTATAAATGGGGCATAAAAGGGAAATACTGACATTTGTT
>JAQFJA010000012.1:10126694-10142172 GCA_029874485.1 Naso brachycentron | reverse complement strand
TTTTTTACATTTCTTTTGGTGTGGTAACAATGTACCCCTCATTATTTAGTCTATGATGGGAGAGGACTTTGAATAAGCCTTCAGGTCTTCCTTTCTCTCCCAGCATTGTACAATTATATTTTTTGTTCTAACTTGGTAATTAAAAATTATGTATATGTTTTAGAGCAGTGTTTCCCAAGGTGGGGGTCAGGACCCACTGGATGGTCACGAGTCACTGAGGGGGGGTTGCAAGATGCCTTCCAAAAAACAAATTTTTTAAAACAATTCAAAATCTTATATTTAACCCATTATTGTATAAATTCTGGTTATATTCTGCTTTTATTCTTTCTAAAATTACTTTAAAGTGACTATGGGGAACTTTCAGTTTTTCTTCATTCTAGCGGCCCCTTGGACAAAAGTGACACAAGCGCTACTGTCGTAAAGATCTTTGGTACCATGTGCCAGGCAGGCAGAACTCGGCATAACAACAGCAACACGTACATTTGTTTTGGGAGTGAGTGTAAGAGAAACCACAGGATGGATCACGATGAAGTAATGTATTTATATGTGACTGAGAAATAAGTTATTAGCCAGTTGTACAGCAGTAATATCCCCTGAGACCGATTATTTCAGTTATTATTATTATTATTATTTCAGAAGCAGCTTCTTTCCCAGAATCCTACCAGGGAATCTGGCCATCTGGATTATGGAGAAAGTTTACTTTCCATTGACAGGAACTAGTGCTGCACCTGTCTAAAACATGCCTGTTCAGAAGAGGCTAACTGCCCTCTCGTCTTCTTCCTCTTATCCTGGTCTGGGTTGCGGGGGCAGCTGTCTCAGTAGGGAAACCCACACACTCCTCCCCTGAGCTACTTCCACCAGCTCCTCTGGGGGTATACCAAAGCATTCCCAGGCCAGCCGAGAGATATAATCTCTCCAGCGTGTCCTGGGTCTGCCCCAGGGTCTGCCCAGATGACCACACCTGAAACATCTCCCCAGGGAGACGTCCGGGAGGCATCCTAACCCAGTGCCCGAACCACCTCAACTGGCTCCTCTCGACATGGAGGAGTAGCAGCTCTACTCTGAGCTCCTCTTGGATGTCTGAGCTCCTCACCCTATCTCTAAGGCTGAGCCCAGCCACCCTGCGGAGGAAACTCATTTCAGCCACTTGTATTCACAATCTTGTCCTTTTGGTCATTACCCAAAGCTCATGACCATAGGTAAGGGTCGGAACATAAATTGACCAGTAAATTGAGAGCTTTGCTTTCTGACTCAGCTCTCTCTTAGCCACAACTGACTGGTTCAACGTCTGCATCACTGCAGAAGCTGTCTCAATCCACCTGTCAATTTCCCACTCCATTTTTTGCTCACTTGTGAACAAGACCCCGAGATATTTAAACTCTTCCACTTGGGGCAGCAACTTCTCCCCGACTTGAAGTGGGCTGATCCTCATCTCAGCCACCTCACACTGGGCTGCAAACGGTCCCAGTGAGAGTTGGAGGTCATTGTTCGATGATGCCTAAAGGACCACATCATCCGCAAAAAGCAGAGATGGAATCCTCAGGTCACCAAACCTGACACCCTCTACCATCCTGCTGTGCCTAGAAATTCTGTCCATAAAACAGAACAAAACCTGTGACAAAGGGTAGCCCTGACAGAGTCCAGCCTGACTTATTGCCAGCAATGTGAACCAAGCCTGCATTCTGGCAGTACAAGGATTGGATGGCCATTAGTAAGGGGCCATCCACCCAGTATTCCCAGAGTGCCCCCCACAAGATGCCTCAAGGTACACGGTCATAAGCCTTCTCCAAATCTACAAAACACATGCAGACTGGTTAGGCAAGCTCCCATGCCCTTCCCGGCACCCTAGCGAGGGTAAAGAGCCGGTCCACTGCTCCACGGCCAGGACGAAAGCTGCTGTTGGGAATATGCAACTTATGGAGGGTGTCATTAATGTTTACATTACACTGAGTGTCGGAGGAGACAAGAGGGAGAGAGGATCTCCTGAGAGGTCACTGGAGACAAGAGTGCAAGTTCAGAAGGAGATCCCTTGAGGGCTCAGAACTTCTGGTGAGAGCTCTGGTGGGAGCTCAGGAGTGTCTTGGAGGCCGCAAGAGAGGACCTCAGAAGAGGTCCCTGAGTCTCAGAGGAGACAAGAGGGAGAGAGGACCTCCTGAGAGGCTGCTGGAGACAAAAGAGCGCAAGGACCTCCTAAGAGGTCGTTGGAGATAAGAGAAGACAAGAGGACCTTAGGAGAGGTCTCTAGAGATAAGAGATTGAACAAAGGAAGGAGCTGGGTTTTGTTGCCTGGTCAGGGGTGTCGATCCCATTGACCAATGGTAACTCACAGCTGGGTCTGTGGCATGTCTTCACACCTAGGTGTAAAGATCTGGAGGACTGTCGGGGATGAGCTCAGTCCATAGCTTCCTTTGTGGCAGATGAGAAACATGTTTCTTCAAAAACAGTCCTGTTGAAATCCCCAAAATGAACGTCTTCATCTGTGGATCCCAACATTGTTAAAGCAAGAGAAACCAGCTAAGTAAATTCAACATAACTCTGTTGAGTGAATCGCACAATCACCTCTGTACACACTAAGAATGTCCTTGATGGGTTTCCGTAGGCCTTACATTGCACATGCTCAGAAGCTGATTCCTGAGACTCCATTTTGGGTGTGTGCTGCGCAGTTTGGCGGGTGAATGTGGGAGGTCAAGGCCTGCTTCAAATTGCATCCATCTCTGTCGTGAGTATATTTTTTGATGCACTCTGTGATGTTGGAACATTAGTGCATAGTTAGAGAGTGATATTGCCGGTCGTACGATATTTGTCTTTGCCAAAATCTGTCATTTACGAGCATGTTAGCTCATGTTAGCTAGCTAATGAGCTAGCCAATTAATCAATTGGCTTTTAATTGGCAATTAATCAACGTAATTACCAGATGACAGACATACATTAAAATAGCGATTTAGCTCTGTAATTGTAGTTTAGTAATCTCACCAAATGATACATTACATTGGTTTAGTTTAATGG
The DNA here is from genome assembly GCA_029874485.1 of Naso brachycentron. Classification (NCBI taxonomy): domain Eukaryota; kingdom Metazoa; phylum Chordata; class Actinopteri; order Acanthuriformes; family Acanthuridae; genus Naso; species Naso brachycentron. The sequence goes on along the minus strand of JAQFJA010000012.1, from coordinate 10,139,166 downwards.
CATTTTATTCATGGATTTCATGTGACGTCACACCGTCTCAACGGCGCCATCTTTAGGACTGTCAGATACCGAAAGTACGCTGTCAATATGCCGTCTATCTGCTGTGCGGTCGGTTGTGATAGAGCTCAGGATAAAAATACAGGACTTACGTTTTTCAATATCCCCAAAAACAATGAAAGAAGACAGAGGTGGGTCGCTGCAATTAAAAGGGATCACTGGACTCCCACAGAACACTCCAGACTCTGTGCTGAGCACTTCATCTCAGGTAAGTTATGTTTGTAACTAGCTACATAGCCAAGCGTTAGCATGCTAACAATCGCAATATTAGTCACAGATTAAAAATAGCCGCGATAAATCAGCGCTTCAGCATTGTTTCAGATAATTAAGATTACTTTGTTGTGTTTAATTTAGATTGAATTACTAGTTAGTGTTAGTTACTACCTGTTGTTTTACGTGTTTTTATATCTTATTCTACTGTTGCAGGTAAAAAGAGTGAGAATCCCCTGCACGCCGATTATGTGCCGAGCCTATTTGCGTATCTTACTCCCGAGCAACGCGAAAAGAAGATTAACAGCTACAGAAAGTTTGAGCAAACACAAGCTATCAAACGAAAAAGAAGTGCAGTGCATGAAGTTGGGATGGTGGCTGCCCGTGGCATCAGCAGTGACCCTCACTCTGATGATGAGAGCACCCTGGCTGAAGAGGACCGAGGTGAGACTGCAGACCACAATTACTACAAGGACATGACTCACACCGAGGTCAGAGAACCATGCACAAGTGAAGCCTGCCAAGCAACTGTTGAGAGACTAACAGAAGACCGCAGTGTACTGAGGGCAGAAGTTTATCAGCTGAGGGAAAAGGTCAGCCAGTTCATAAACAATGATGAAATGGTGCAGGAGTTAACTGGCCTTCCATCCTATGCTAGGCTCATGGTTGTTTTCACTTTTGCGTCAGGATTCCTGAAAGTGGGACCTGGACTGTCGCCCTTTCAGAGCTTAATTATGACACTAATGAGAATGAGGCTGAACCTACCACTGCTTTTTTTTTCTTATGCGTTTCATGTGTCAAAGCCTACTGTGAGCCGAATGTTTAACAGCACATTAGATGTCTTACATGATAGACTGTCCACATTAATAGTATGGCCCCCCTAAAGAACAGATTCAAATTAGTTTACCCATGTGTTTTAGAACTAGTAGCTTCAGAAATTGTACCTCCATAATTGACTGTTTTGAAATTTTCATTGAAAGACCTAAAGACGTGAGAGCCAGAGCGCAGACCTATTCCCAATACAAACACCACAGTTCTGCTAAGTATCTAATATCAATAACTCCACAGGGAGTCATATCATTTGTGTCGAATGGCTGGGGGGGGGGGCGAACAAGTCACAAGCACATCACTGAAAACTCTGGCTACTTAGAAAATCTAGCACCAGGCGATGTGGTCCTAGCAGATCGAGGGTTCACTGTACGACATGCTGTGGGCTCATCTCAAAATACCTGCCTTCACCAAAGGGAAACAACAGCTGCATCCAAGTGAACTTGAGGACTCAAGGGGACTAGCAGCTGTTTGGATCCACGTTGAGCGGGTCATTGGTCTTGTGAGGAACAAGTACACCATTTTACAGAGCACAATCCCCATCTCTCTGTGCCAGACTTCAACTGCAGGAAACCTTACATCACTTGACAAGATGGTCAGAGTGTGCTGTTCTCTGTGTAACATTTGCCCATCTATTGTTCCCTTAGAGTAGCATGGCTGTCAGTGTCTTTGTGCCACAAGTAAATCACACTGTAAATAGTTTGTAATGTTTGTTTTTATTGCAGTGCTGTTCCAAGCACAGAAAAATTTTTGTTTTACTCTTATTGTAAAAAAAATACTTTTCATATCATTGTACATGTAAACCAAAGACAAATTGAATTTCAAACCAAAATATCTGCACTTTAACTGGAGTTTAATATTGTTGTACTTTTTCAACTTATGACCATTGTGTAAATTAATAGTATGCACATTTTTCATCTTATGTCCAAGAGACTGACTGATTGTAAAATACAGATTATTTACAGTAGAATCAGATGTTGTTTGTCTTGTTTTATTTTTGTTTTCACAAGAGACACAGTAATAGGAGCAATAGTTCAGAAATATTGGCATACCAGATATCTGCAAAAATACTTTTCTCTTACAGCCCTAGATCAAATAGTGTGGGAGCCTGACCAGTACTCTCAGGCCTTCATCCAGCAGCTAAAATCTAAAGAGCCAGAAAGCATTAATGATTTACATTTAAAAAAAGGATTACCTTGAGTCACATTACTGTAATTCAGTAGTTGTTTCGTGTACTTGCACTTTTTGAATAGTTTTTAAAATTAGTAATTTTACTTCTACTAAGTGTATTTTTGGGAATGTGTTGTACTGCATTACATTTCAAAATGCATAAGTTACTAAGTGAAAAAAGACAGGACAAGGAGGTACTATCTGTCTGTAATCAATGTGAGACTGGCCAGTTGTCTGGATTTGACAACACCTAACAATAACAAAGAATGATATTTCTCTTATTATAAACAACCTGTTTAGAGATTCATAATCTAATGTTACTGCAAATACAGAAAAGTCATATTCCTCTCTGTAACTCCTCCGTAGCTAATTTAATTAAATTTAAAATGAATAACTTTACTTTTACTTGATCAGACTTATCGGCCAATTATTTTACTTCTCCATGTACATTTCAACAAAAGTAACATTAATTTTACTTGAGTACGATATTGTGCTTTTTAAATTCATGAAAATGATATGAATTCAAACTATGTATATTAGCCATCATCAACTGGTGGACCTCAAGATAACTAAATGCAGAAAATGTGTACTGAGTAACAGATTTTATTTTAAAGGTATCTTCTGTCGTTTAGTCTCCGCAGCTACCAAATCTGTGAAAGTGCTTTCGTCTGCAGTTTCCAGATGTGCAGATGATGGCATCTGTGTCTGCAGACTGACCACAGTAGCATCCCAGTTCAGGAGGCTGTTCAGTGGCTGCGGTGTTGATGGAGTTGAGGCGTGGTACTGTAAACCATTTTCCCAGTAGCTCAGGTAGCACTCCTCCCTTTATAAATTCCACCACTTTGCCGTAGGCATCATGGAAGAAGACCGGATCATATGGGATTCGCTGGGTGAAAGCTTCCTGTGGTGTCCAAACCATAAAGTCACAGTAACTCACCTCTACAACATGCATTTGTGCCTGCACTTGATACATGTACTTGTGGTTGTGTTTCAGTGACACGACCCCATCCTCTCCCATGCCAAGACAGAATGATGGATCCTTGCAGCTTTCCATGAGAGAGCAGTGCCTGGTTTTGAAGGGGCATTTTATTTCTAAAACACCTTCGCCATGGCAAGCACAGGAAACCACACCATCAGGTGATGCCCCAATCCAGGGCAGTTCTGGGTTGATAATAAACCCTGAAACCCTTACTTGGAGGCCTTCGTGTTGGTCCTGCATCATAGCAACATAGCTTGCCCTTGCTCTCTCCTCGCTCACCTGACCCCATCTGACAAAGATTGGAAAACAAAATGTGGATTAAAATGTGACCATGTCTTAGTGATGTTGACTCCTATCAACATTAACCAGAAGGTGTTACATTCTGATTTAAAAATTTCAAGTCTAGAGTGGCTTATAACTCATCAGGGCCTGTGTCTTTTGCTCTGCTTTTGCTCAAGCTCTGCCCCAGAAATGTGACGTTGTAATAGATGTATTGTAGACCTGTGGATATATCTCCTGTCAAACTTATCATCTATGTACCTTGTTGCCTCAGTGGAGAACTGAGAAGCACGAGGATAGCAGATTCTTTTAATCAAGGCTGGCGGTCTGTCTGCTCTGGCTGCCTCACTGAAAACTGATGCTGTGACTCTTCCTGCCCTCTGATCAAACCAAACCCTAGATTTATTCTGCTCCCTGGTCTCCTCCTCAACTACCACACACTGGAAAAACAGTTAGTGACACAAGAATATTTAGGAGTTACCCATTGATTAGGTCATGGAAAATAATCCATGGGAGAACTTTTGAAATAGAAAACCTTGACATCTATTTCACCTAAACTGAAATATTAGGAGTGTTACCTTTTAAACAGCCGGAACATTACAGCTATAATGCTCCAATGAAATCAAAACTGGCCTAGTTTTAATTCTACTGCTTACCTGTTGCTTTGTAAGCTGGAGATTTTCAAACACTGTGGCACTCTCAACCAGCAGTGAGGACAAGTCCATCTCTAGCCGGGAGCTTGAGTACAAGGTGAAAAGAGGAACAGGCAGGTCCAGCTGCATCACCTCTGGGATGTACCTGAGAGAGAGAGAGAGAGAGAGAGAGAGAGAGATTAAAAATGTGTTATATGTAAATGTGGAGAGAAAAATTCAAACCTGTCGAAATTTCAAATTAAATGTGTACAATTTTGGATAAAGATAAGCACCACATTTGAAAATTAAATTTCAACTGAAATTAAAATTGCACACACTGCACAAAAGCAAAAAAGAGAGACCTATGTTATGCAGCTTTACAGCACCATTTATATTAACAAAATCCACTTAGAATTACTCATAGGTTTGTGTCTGTTTTCCTGTAGACATAACTGAGATGGGATGTAAAGACTAAGGCCAGGTCATTAGACACATTTGTAGTCTCTCAGTGTAACTGAAATCAGACAAGTTTCCCACTGTAACTGCCCAGAGGAGTGGAATTTATCTGGGAAAGAGTAAAGGTAGTGGGCTCTCTTCATCAGGTTATCTAACCTTTCTTACCTGTGGGAGTGGCCCTCAGTGACAGAGACGATGGCACTTCTCTTTGACTTGCACTCATGCTTCTCACTGTCCTGGAGCATCTGAAAGAATTTCTGGCGCTCCTCATACGATGGTCTGGACCAGGAGCTGGAATGTGGCAGGGCTCTTTGAGAGAAAAGCTGATGTTTCGAAGCTCTTCATAAGGAACCCCCCTGACAGATTCCATACTCGGCTGAGTCCAAGCACACGGCTTCTGTGTGCAAGCCTGTCCATTTCTGATGTCAACAGCAGCCAGGACTGAATACATGAGGGCTGCTGCATGAGAGCACACCTCTCCTAAGCCTGCCTTAGAGGTGCAGTGAGCTATGACAACTGTTCCATCCTCCTGTACTGTGATCCAGGGGTGTGTGGGGCTCACACTCAGGCTCTGTGAATGTTTCACCTGCAGTTTAAAAAAACCCCCCGAAACCTAGGTTTAGTATGTCAGCAAGAATACTACCTTGCAATAACGATCCTCTCACATTCACTATTAAGCACAGCAGGGTATTTTGCCATCAATTATAATGAGGTTGGTTAAAACGACCTCGCAACCATTACTTTTACGCTAGTTTTAACCACATAGCAGCGAATATGTTGGTAAATACACTTAGCTAGCCAAAAACAAGCTAGCAAATGTAATGTTAGTAGTAGTTTAATCGGCCAGAAATCTCGTAAAATAGTAAATAAATACATAACTTACCTTTCCCGTGATAAAAAACATTATTTGGACCTCCAGGTGATAAAGTTTTGCCTCGGTGCCCCAACCTGAGGTGAAGTACCGGTAGGCTTCCGTGCTCTTGTAAACCTTCAAGGACTCACCGGTGTAGGGGGATGGATTATGAATCAGATAAATGTATATGTCGTCAAAGGACAAATTTGGCAAATTTAAGGCAGATTGAAGGGGAATTAGCATTTCAAGGGCAATTAAGTAGGGATCGGAACCCAAAATACCAATTTTCTTTAAATAGCGTTGTTTTTCTGAAGCTGAAAGATGCGCATTTGCCGTTTGACTGGCCATTTTTCTCCGGGACCGGGTGGTGGTGCTAGGCCCCAAAGATGGCGGCCGCAACAAAAACGTGATGTCACTGAAACCCATGAATTGCCTACTTCTCACCTGTGGGAAGAGAATAACAGCTGAATTTCATCAGGCAATGTTGCTGATCAGCTACTGGTTGAAAGTCAACAGTGGGTCAGCTCTGCAACAGGCGCTAACTTTTGTGTACATATAAATATATATGTATGTGTATATATATATATACAGGGCTGTACGTTAACTTTTTTTGTACATAGCACTGGTGCTAAGAAGGTTGATAGTTTTATAGCACAGGCCAAAAACCCTGTAGCACTATTAGACATCTCTAAAAATCTCGAAAAACAACCACAAGTAGGGCAGTTCATCACACAAACAGGTATGTAGTGGTAACTATAAATGTTGCATACTGGGCACACAAAATCCAGATCTCATTAAAAATTGTTGTCAGACAATGTTTTTTCTATATTTGCACTTAATGTCATCAATACCTTATACAAATAAAAAATGCAAACCTGAGTTCGGTTCGTGGCTTATTTCTCCTTCTTTCCTATTTAAACCCTGAAAGTAAGATTTATTTAGTGTTTCTCCCATGTTTACTGGTTGGGGGTGGGGGGTTGATGATTAGTACAGAGGTGAGCGTCTGGCGGTGTACTCGATGTGGTGAGGGGTGGCAACATCATCTTGAAGATATGTTTTGATTAAGGAGTTGTATTTTACAAGCATTCCTTAGCCTAATGACGGAGCACACTGACTTTTGTCCTCAGCTCTTGTTACTGTCAATTAATCCGTCTGCACTTCTTCACGTTTACATCCAGGCAATTAACGTTGTCATTTTAAAAAATATCTCTGTCTATTCCGTAGCAAAAAATTAGCCTTTTAAAACAAAGACGTAGTAACGTTAATGTTGATGTAGCTGTGTGTGTGCGCACAAAGCTGTTTGTGTGAAGCGTGAACAAGCCACACCGTCGGTAGGAACAAGAGAGTGGAGCAGAGTCACTGCTCAGGACAGCAACATGCATAATAGACAGTCACACTTGGCTGAAATAAAATAAATGTGCATTTAATTCCAGGGATAAAATATTTCATGCTTTTCTTTTTGGGGGGGGTGGCCGCTCCTCCAAATGAAAGGTGGAGGAAACACCGGTAGCTGACTCCGTCAACTCACTGAGGACTGTTCACTGACAATTGTGGGATTTAGATGTATGGACTTAATGCATATGGGAAACCGCAGGAAAAAATACAGCTACCAAGGAGTATAGTGTGGCACATTGGGGGGAAAAAAGTTTTTCCTCTCACACACAGGCTGTTGCACCAGTGCAACCATCGTGAATTCAGTCATAGCACAGACCGATTATTTCATTGCACTTGCGACATATATGTCGCACTGTACCGCACTGCCTTAACAAAAACACACTAAAACCTCTTTCAACTTAAAACTAAATGTTTATAAATTAAAGCTAACCGTTTGTGAAGACCTGAAACCAATCAAAAACCAGCAAAAGCACTTTGAAAGGTAACTTAAATTTTATTAAAAGGAAGTCTCAAGGTTGAACCAAAGATAACATCTACCATACATACAAATTAACACGTATATAAAACACCAAATTCCTTTAAGTCATTTTCAAGTAGATGCATGTAGGCAGCAGTTTGTGTGAGTAGATCTGTTAGATTTGCATTAATAACACTGGAATTTCCCTTTCTGACAATATTTATTTCTATCGTCATTTTTTTATTATTGTAATAATGTATATTCTGAATCTGAACTCTGTGATTCATCTGTTAATAAATATTTTGCTGATATGTCCATGCTGTAGAGTTTGGCGTCCACCTGGCAGAACTTACAGTTGATCCTCAGGGAGCGCTCGCCATCCGTCAGGTGAGCATGTAAGAACGAGGCATGCCTTTAATTGTACTCAGCCTCATATCTTAGCCGAAAGGCTGCAGAGCATCCACACTGACCTTGGCCTCATAAGCTGGGTGATGGATTTTCTAACTGGGAGGGCACAACGTCTGAAGGTGAATGGTGTTTTATCAGACGCCCTCATTTCCTCCACAGACTCACCCCAAGGCTGTGTACTCTCACCCCTTTTATTCATGTTGTTTACAAACACGTGTCAAAGCCAGCACGTGGGAAGCCACATCCTGAGGTTTGCCGATGATTCTGTTATTGTGTCACTCCTCAGCTGTATGGTTTCAGATAGTAGTCCTGCTGTGTCCTAGTTCACTGACTGGTGCAAGGCGTCCTCGGATATAAACGTCTCTGAGACAAAGGAGATATTATTAATTTTGAGAAAAATCCTTTAGACATCTCCCCAGTGTTAATGAATGATCAGACTGAGGTTGTCCATCAGTAGGAAAGTCATAAGTGACAGACTGACTTTTGAGCATCATGTGTATGTAAGACAGCACACCAGCACATGCACTTTTTTGGCAAACTTTGTGGTTTAATGTGGATAATACTTATATGAAAATGTTTTATTGAACTGGTTCTTAAATTTTCCTTTGTAAGCTGGTATGGCTCACTTTCTTTTAAAACAGAAACAGACTACTTAGTATTTTACAGGGTGCACTGAAATTGTAGGGACGACCCTTAATGACCTCCCTCACCCGTATAAGGTCAGGGCCCTGAACAAGGCCCAGAAAATCCTGTCCGATCCGAGCCACCCTTAGTTCAGGGAGTTTGTACTGCGCCCATCCAGTCGCAGATGCAGAACCAATAGATTTAAATATTCTTTTTCCCTGCTGCTACAGATCTTTTAAATAATTCATAGTCATTTTATTACAAGGTGTGCACTACTTTTACCAGTTGAATCTTTTATGTTCATGAATCTGTAGTATTTATTCTATTTGATTGGATTTTTTAATTTTCAACATTATTGTATGAGTAGTATACTTATTTATTGTCTAGATTTTATTTCACGTACTGTTGTGAGTGTGTGTACAATCCTTTGTGTGAACCAGTTTGACTACCGCTGGCTGCACAACAAATCGCCCCTCGGGGATAATAAAGATAATTGAATTCAATTCAAAAAAGGCAGACAAGTCCAGCCCACACACATGCATGTAAATTGAATGTCTGAGACAATTATTTTAAAATGATTTAAGTCTGTCTACCTGTAGCACTTATGTTCAACATAAATAAGGTTATTCCTCATGGCCGTCTTGTCTGTTTGCAGTTAGCATCAGTCATCCTCAAGCAGTATGTGGAGACTCACTGGTGTTCCCAGTCAGAGAAGTTCAGGCCTCCTGAAACTACAGATCAGGTAAACAATCCTTCACCCTAAGTACATTTATTTTGTCTGCGTCAGGTGTTCTTGCACACAGTTTTAAGTCGACCTCAGGGCTTTTTAGAGTAATGTTATCAAACTGTTATTGTCGCCCTTCAGGCTAAAGCTGCCATCAGGGTGCTGCTGCCAGGCGGTCTGCGGGAGGCGATCAGCAAAGTCCGCTCCAGTGTTGCCTACGCCGTGTCAGCCATCGCCCACTGGGACTGGCCCGAGGCCTGGCCACAGCTGTTCACCCTGCTGATGGAGATGCTGGTCAGCGGAGATGTCAATGCTGTGCACGGGGCCATGAGGGTCCTCACAGGTATGTAGAGAGATGCACATGAACACATGAACAGACATAACTGGAGCAAAAACATCATTTCAAAAGCCTGAAAAAAAAAAATCAAGTAGATTTTCTGCTAAGAAAAAACAGGAGATGAGTTTTCCCAAAGATAAGACACGTGCAAGTGAAATCTATTCAATATACTCTTAAATTCATGAGAGAGCGTCTCGTTTCAGAGCTCTAACACATACTGTATCACACTACACTACATAATGCTGTATTTTCCTGTATTTGTTAATGATGGTCTGTTCGATCTACAGTCATGAGATCTGAAATGTGCAGTATACAGTGTTATTGGATGGTTATTGAGTATGAACCATGAGTTAACTCTGAGAAAACATGGAGGCAGCTCATCCATTCATTACACTGAGTTAAATACATGTGTCACCCCTGAATGTTCCTACGGATGAGTACCGAATTTGGTGCTTTTACTGGTACAGACCGAATTACATGTGGAACACCGAGTATCAGTTCACATAAAATCAAGCGGCACCACATTTCGGTACCAAAAAAAAAAAAAGAAAAAAAACAACGAGGCAGCGTGGTCCACAGGTCGAAAGTATGGCTCCACTTTTCTAAAATCAATGTGGACGACTTTCGCTGTAACATCTGCGATGCAAAAAGCAAGGCTGGCCAGGGCAACAACTCTAACCTGAGTAAGCACCTGGTGAAGGTGATTTGCTAATTCTCGCTTCTGCTCAAAATTGACTAAAAGGCTAATGCACACCTTCAAGAATTTATGGACAGATGCGTCGGATAAAAAGTTCAAACTGATGAGAGGAGAAGGATCCCGCACACTATCCGATACTTGCAAATCAGGGAGTAGATTTGGCCTCATTCCCTGATTGGCCTCTTTCTAGAAGGTGTAGCCTCTATATGTATTGAAGGTCCCTTTGTCTCACTGTTCACCTGATGAACATCCGCAGGACCAAAACGTTGTACATTTAATAAACTTTTTTTGCAAGTACCAGATAGTGTGCGGGATCCTTCTCCTCTTAATTGTCACACCTAAGGAGGAAATCATCCCCTCGAAAAATATTCCTTTGAGAAAAAACATACATAGTTTAAATGCCTTTTTGTCGAAAAAGCTGCTTTGTTTTCTGTTATGTCCAGAATTTACACGAGAGGTGACGGATACTCAGATGCCGCTGGTGGCTCCAGTCATCTTACCAGAAATGTACAAGATCTTCACCATGGCCGAGGTAAACTGGCACACTTTTTGCACATTCCCTGCCTAAAGAGGAACTCATTTACAGGAACTGAGCTGTTCTCATGTTGTTGATTTTCTGTTTGTCTGGTGTGAAGTTTGGGCCACCTTTTAATATTCCTCTAAACCGATGCAGGTGTACAGCATTCGTACCCGATCCCGAGCAGTGGAGATATTCACCACCTGTGCCAACCTCATCTGTGCTATTGAAGAGCTTGAGAAGGTGAGAGTCACAAAAAGACTTACTGTCATTTTCTTTCAGATATTGTATGAATAATCACAAAAAAAGATTTATTTTGAATTAATTGTATATTGGGACTTTTTTTTTTTTATTCTCCTTTGCCTTTGAAAAAGTTGATAAATGACTTCAAAGGAGGTCATTTTTTAGAAACAAATTACAGCAGAGGATAGACTGGGGATTCATTTAAATCCGTTGTGCTGAGTTTTCGCTCCAGTGTCACACTTATGTTTTGCCGTGCCTCTCTGTGTGTGCAGGGTGCAGCCAAAGCGTTGATCTTCCCTGTGGTGCAGCAGTTCACAGAAGCATTTGTGCAGGCTCTGCAGATGCCTGATGGACCATCATCTGATAGCGGCCTAAAGATGGAAGTTCTCAAGGTGAGAGACTCAGGCCCAAGATGATAGACCAAACTTTTTCTGCCATGCCCTCCTTCAGAAGCTTAAAGAAATTTACACACTCCATCCATGTAGAAGGCACGTTGTAGTTGTTGGACACGTATTAATTAAAGTTTAAAAAAACACAATAAGACAAGTGATGTGAAGTTATGTTGAAAATGAACCAACATTATATCTTAAAGTTTTGAATCTGTATCTCTTGTTTTTCTTTAGGCTGTGACAGTGCTGGTGAAGAACTTCCCCAAACCCATGGTGTCCTCCATGCAGCAGATATTACCCATTGTATGGAATACACTGACAGAAAGTGCAGCTTTATATCCTTTACAGCTGTTTATTAGCTTAGTTGTTTGAATTATTGTTACTGCTGTCTGTGAGTAAGCTTAGAATTTAGTTTGGGTGGGGAAAAAAAAATCAGAAAGAGCACCTTGATGTGCACCTGCACAGACCGCAGATCCTCCCTCTGAAATAAATTTAGTCCGATTGAGTGAAATGAAAAATAACACTGAGATCTTAGCCAAGACGTTCAGGTGCCTGATGATGCGGAAATATAAAAACCATGTGAGATGAGTCGTAACAAGGCATTAAAAAGGTTTTGTTTTTTTGTTCTTTTTTTTTTGTTTTTTGTTTTTTTGGGGGGGCAGTATTCCTTAACCAAATATCCACTTATGTGAGAACAGAAGTCAATTACACAGAGGAAGTGGATGACCCTGTGGACTCGGATGGTGAGCACAATGCACATCTTTTTCACTTTTAAAAATTTTTTTAAATTTTTAATTTTTTTAAAAAATGTTTGTAACATTGGTGTAAAAGTTTTTGTCGTCAGTCTTCTGGCCTTATAGGGTTGTCAGGATTCTAGAATTTTAACCTCAGTATCAATACCCAGGAAAATATTGGTACTGTGTTTGATAATATGGGGTAAAAAGTGCAAAATAAACCATTCTGTAAAACAGCTACTTTTTAAATTCTCTAAAGTAGTGGGGAGAACTCACTGTACCATCATTGACAATATTTTTTAAGTTCTCTGAGGTAGTGCAAATAAACAAACAAAAGCAACTTACTGGAAAAACACTGCAACCACTTCTGCTCTTTTCCTTTTCGAGCAAAACTGTTTCAGAGGCTTTGCTGCAACTATAGTTGTGCATAAAGTCTCCACATGTTTACAGTGGGCAATTTTTGCCATGTACACATTTTATGAT
>JAQFJA010000012.1:10019027-10029244 GCA_029874485.1 Naso brachycentron | reverse complement strand
CGTGAGCTGTAGAAAACTCCATGAAACAATCAAAATCTTATCAAGGTTGCAAAAGCAGAGTATGAAGAACCTTCATTCTGACCATTCTGATACTAAATGCCATGTAATAATATGTTTAAAGGAATATTTTTTGTTTAGAATTATGCAAATTTAATTTCTATGTTCTTATGTTAAGCTAACCTGATAACAAGTGAGAGCTATCCATCTTCTCATCCAACTCTTTGCAGGGTAGCAAAGTGTTTTTCCCCAAAATGTCAAAATATTTCTTTTAACAATTGTAAAAAAAAAAAAAAGTGACAACAGTGAAAGTGTTGTAAAAATATCTTGTTCTCTTGAATTCTGGAAGCTAAATACACTCTAGGTCTCCTCTAATAATTCTCACAATATTTGATCATTGTTGAAACTGTTTCAGAGTAGTTTTGATGCAACTGTATGATTACTACAGCCGAGGACGTACTGTAGTTTGTGGTGCTGTTGAACAGCATCGTATCAGACGAACAGGTGTTTTTATTGTTGTTTGCCTTTTCTTTACATGAGGGGAAAATAAGAAACAGCTGAATTTGAATGTTCTTAGCCAACTTTGATTAAAAACCCTAAATATGAGTTTTTTGAGGATTTAAAAGTTTTCAAGAAATATTTTGTCACTGATTTCAACCATCAGATCATGTTATCAGATGATTGTCTGATGTTTGCTGGAAAGTTTCCAGCAGTTACTGTTTGACACAAAAAACTAGAGTCAAGACACAGAGTGACATCACTTTCTGAAAACTTTAATTTACAAAGAGTCAGTGACAGTTTTACAGTGCACATGACACATAACACTACTGAAGGCTCGCAGAACCCTGATGAAAAATATCAACAACAGTGCTGAAAATTACACTCAGACGACAGTAAATAGGAGGAAATAAATGTTACACTTACATACACATACTGTGTGATATGACATCTCAGACTCGGCTCATTGCAAAAACCGTGTGTGTGTGTGTGTGTGTTTGTTTGACCCTCTCAATGTGCTGTTTGTATTGACCTGAATACTGAGACAACACCATATGGATCAACTGGCCAAGACACTCAAAAGACCTGAGGCCTAATCCCTGCTGGCTAAATTGATTGGTCTGGGGTCCCTTTTAAAACTGAGTGAAACTAACAGCTTTTTTTCATGACAATAAGAAGTTAGAGTATCAGATTGTCCTTGCATAACAGTGGTCCTCCATAAAGCAAAGCATTTCCATTCATAGCAGGCAGTATCATCTTTAATCCTGAGGGAATTTGTGAACGAAGCTGTAGTTTTGTTTGTTGTTGTTCATGATGCTGCTTGAAATGAAAAACACTGAAACACCTTAATATGATGAAAGAGATACTGTAGATCAAATATCAACTCATTAGTCTGCAGTTTAAATACAAGTGTGGAGGTGTTTACACGTTATGGTAAGAACTGTATTATTACTGTAACTGTATTATTACTGTGACATACATGTGCAGAATAATGAAAAACATGCAATTGGATATTACGGCAAATGTTGGTTTTTGCTGCTGTTTGGTTGATGACAAATATGTACAATGTTCTGTACATTTAACTTGATCCTGTCTGATAGAGATTAAGGGTATTTTTTTCCCCTCTCAACTGTCTCATTACTGTTACAGTCCTGTAATGTACTGTATTCACCTGTGTGTGTGTATATATATTTATATATATATACAGTATGTAACACCACCATCATAATTCAGCTCATCCACAGAGCTTTGGGATTAAACAAGCCTGTTTTGCATCTTCTCCAAGCCAGTCGTGAATAAGCTTTACATAACGACCGGGTACCAGATGGCAGTCAGTCAGTCAGCACTGGCTGTGCCATCTTTACCCCCTCCTCTCTCTGCGTAGCAACCCAGAAGGACTGACAGTTGACTCAACATGTGCCATGGCTGCATGCTAGAGAAGAAAAATTAGTATTTCTAGCAAGACAGCAAGCACAACACTACTGATGATGAGGGACAAATCTCAAAGTTCAATGTGCAAGCTTTGAAGTAGTCGTGTACTGTATTGCTATTTTGTCTTTTTAGGCAAGATGAGATGAGGCAAGACTTCCCTTAATGCGGCAGTGTCTCATAGTTTACTCCTGTGTAACTATCATTCCCTGAGCACGGTGAATGAGACAATGGGTTCAGTTAAACCTGAGTTTCCAAGGCATCAAGGCCTGCTGGAAACAGACTGGAGCTCATGACTGTGTTATACTGGCAGTGCGTTCAGTAACAGCTGTTTTGTAGCATCGTGTATAAAAATGATAACCATGCAATTCAACAGTTGTTGGTGTTTCTATTCATAGATGCAAAGAAGTGACATATATGAGAGCATGTCCGGTAGCATAGGAGTGAAAGTCTGTGGATGTTTTCAGGAAGATCTGTGATGATGGTGACATTCTGCAAAATATGTCCATTTCAAGGTACCGTCTTTCAAGACATTCAGACAACCCAGTCATTCATGCACACACATAAGAAGACATTTGAACAATACAAAACTTGCAGCATGATTTCTCTCTTACTCTGTCTCAGACACTCCTCAGCACATACTCACACACCCAGACACACTCAGCAAACGAGGTTTAGGTTTGAGGATTGTCTGACAAAATGTTGCCCTGATAATCTCGTTGTGGGTGTGAAGTTCAACAGTTCATTTTTGGAAGATAACTGTATCAAAGCCTCTTATTCAGTCATTCATTCATTCCCCTCCAGCACAGCCAAATTCCCCCAACACCTATCACTCAGAGTCTGGCATCACTGGCAGTCTGTTGGCCTTACTGTCAAACCCACACAGCTGTGTTGTAGTCAAACAAGGGCTGCATTTTTTCAAGACCAGTCTCCGGCTGTCTCCTGTCTAAATAAATCCCAGCAAATGGCTGCTGGTGGACCTGGGGGAAGTGGTGTTGGTGGTGTTGGTGGTTCCTCTCTGCTTCAGCTAGATGCAGACACAGGCCCCCTTTGCCCTGCTGTCCGTTTGCCCAGAACGGCAAGTAGAAGCTGCCTTTTGAACTTTTAGGAACCACTTTCTTTGGCCTCTTGAAGAGGTCGCCATCTGGCAGCTCAGGAGCCATCCAGCCAGGTCTCTCCTTGAGCAGCTTGTCCCTGTCGGGTCGAACGCTGCGCAGGAACTTCTTGAAGATGTTGGTAGTTAACGAGAACTTCCTGCAGATCTCCTGTGAGCGACTGAGGCGTAGAGGGTGAGCTGGGGTGTCAGGTCTGTCTCCCCCTCCATCCATTATCCTCTCATCTCTTCTCTTCCTCCTCTCCTCTTCTTCTCCTTCTTCCCTCTCCACATCAGGCAGGTCCAGCCAGTTGCCCACGAGGTCGGCAAAGACATTGTCACCCAGCACTAACGGCTGACGGTTGCGGCTGCGACTCATGAGTGAAGAAGTCCAGTCGCTGCCATCATCTGTGCTATCCTGGGAATAGTCACTGTCTAATGAGGGACCTTCTTTGGAGAGGCTGTACAGGATCCCAGGCAGGTCCACCACCTGAGTGCGACGGGGAGCGTGTGGATGTGGGTAGGGCTCCGGAGGAGGGTTTCCCACCGTTGGTCCATAGAAATCCACTTGTGGGGCAGTGTATCCTGACCACCTCTTGGGTATAGACTCAAAGTCATTTCCATTTCTCTTGCTTCGTGCACTTCTTTTGCTTCTTTCACTTATCTCGCTTTCACTCTCAAGGCTGGATGTCGAGAGAGACGAGGTTCCCAGACTACTTGTGTTTCGAGACTGGCTCCTGTCCTCTCGGCTGAAGGTGTTTCTGCTCTCTAGAGACGGCCTTGGACTTGGCATAGGACTTTGGCTACGCTGTTCGGTCATGGTTTGGCTAAAGCATCTGTGATCCATGCCTGAGTTTGAAGTTGTTGCAGCTGATGGTTCAAGAGGACCTGGTGGTGCAGGATGTGGAAGTCCTCGATTTATGGGCCGACCTGAAATGTCAAGGTTTTGAAGCACTGTTTGAACCTGTAGGAGCTTGAGTTCCTGGAGGGCTCCCATCATTGAATTCATCTGAGCATGGAGGCCATCTCCAGCTTCTTTCATGGATACCTGCAGGGAGACAGAAAACGATAAAGAGTTGATGAGAGACAAAAAACTAAAATGTCTGCTTAGCTTAACTGCAAAGAGTTTGCATAAGTCTTAAGTTCAACCATTTGATTAATGAGACTTCAGCAGGAGCCGTCTCATCCATCAACAAGGATTTTCCTCACTCCCCTTGTTCATTCATTTCAGCACCAGTAAAAATCCAATAAAACACCATTAACTAAAACATTACATACATGTATAAATGAATGAAAACCAAAGTCATAGTCCTGTTTTCTGTCTCTGTGATGATAAGATTTGTATCTTGTGTGTTTCAGGCTGCACACCTTGTTTAATTATGGGTCATGTGACCTAGTTTTGGATGACAGGCCAGTGTCCCATATGGCCTGCCTACAAGGATCCAACCCATGGCAGCTGTAAAGCAGACTGGCTTGCCATTAGTTTTTTTTCTACTGTTTCTGTCTCAGTTTTTCTTTTTGCAGCCCATCCATACTGTATTTCCTATTTGCTCCCTACTCCGAGCTCTTTGTCTTCACTCTCGCTTTCCTCTGTGTATCAGTAATCATACACTCAGCTTTTATCCTCCTCCTTTCAGCCCTCATCTGTTTAAGAGCCTGTGTCATGTGACCTGGACTAACTGTCTTCTTCTGAAGGCAGACGGAAAGCCCAGAAAAAGAATTGATGCCTGTGTCCTGACTTGCAAGCCTGAATCAAATCACACCTTGACCCAGACTACAAATACTTCTCTTAATGTAAAAACAAGTTTATCTTTGTTTAAGAACATGTTCATATTGGCAGCTGAGCCATGAGTAATCCTGCAGAGAGCCGTCGTTAAAAAAAAAGAAAAAAACATCTGTGGGAAGATGAAAGAAAGCATGTAAGGAATTTTGTAAATGTGCAGCTTGTGTGGGAAAACGTCACTTAGGGAGTTCTAAAGCAGACCAACGATACTGGAGATATCACTGATTAACTGTTCTTTTCCAGACAAGGGATGATTGATAAGTTCATGGCCTAAGGTAGAAAACCTAGCAATTAATTTTCAGCATTACTGCCTTGTACATTTATACATCTTGAACCTCCAGAAAGCGGTCCACATCGGTGATGGCATCATCATTATCACTGCTGAATGGCGACAATTCAGCTAAGAGGAGAGATAGTAGTCTGTGGGTCAAATCAGGTGAACTGGGTGGGTGTCGGACAAATTCAAATCTGCATTCCTAGGTGACAGTGAGAAGACAGATATCACGTTTTCTTAGACGTTGCTGTCTTGCGATTTCTAATGACACGAAACACAGATACCACAAACGTTATTAACTTCAAAAATGCTGCATACCCACTCTAAGAGTTGAACTGCAAGGGCCAGTAATGAAAGCTGTGTATAACCCATCTCCTGCTACCTTAGGCAATGAACTTGTCGACCACCCCTTGTATTTAAACCAAGCTGTCCATCAGGATCTGTCAGCTGAACTGCAACAACACAGATAGCTGTCATCTAGGGATAAAAGAAGTTTTTTTGCAGGTAAAACAAGCCTTTATCTCGAGGAAAAAGAGCTACAGCACTTTGAACTAAAATCATCAGAAGATATAAAACAACAGCTTGCAGGACTCAGATTTCATTCTATAAAACAAGTAAATTTTATGAATCTTCCGAAAATCAAACTCCACTTCTTACCTTCCACAAACTGTCATAAAGCAGGCAGTATGCATATCTCTGTCTCTGTTTTTGTTGTTCGTCTGCACCTCTGCCCGCCTGTCACTGTCTCTCACCTTTCAAACAGATCAGTATGACATCCCCTATATGTATCTCTCGCCAATAAGGGGATACCGCTGGGCATGACAGCCAATCAGCGCTGCCCGTCTAGACCATAACCCTTAATGGTGGGGGTTGGGGGCACTCAGGCGGAAACAGACTGACAATGAGAAGAGCGAGAGGGGTGACAGTGAGCAGGAGGGATGGTGAGAGTCAGTCGTACGAGTAGGGATGGAGAAAGGGGAGGGGGAGAAAGGGGAGGATCGTGTGTGAAGAGGAGGTATCCCTCGCCATATGTTTAGATGTCGAAGAGAAAACTGTTGATGGATTTAATTATGGATGACACCATAAGAACACTGGAGGGGGTTATAGATGAGAGAAAAGGGGGGTTGGTTGTAGGTGTAACAACACCAGACTATGATACTTAATCTTTAGGGAGCAGTGATTGTGTTGAACCCTCATGTGGGAAAAAAATTTGTGTAGAACAAATGACAGCACAGCATCATAAACAAGGCATCCTATAAGCACCGTGAGAGAAGAAAATGTTGCATCGTATGTTTTTTTTCTAGGGAAAAACATTTAGATTAAAAAATAAAATTCTAGCTATGAAAACCCTTGTAAAATATTAAACCCTCCTTTCGAAAAAAGCAACAATACACGTACCTAATGATTTACAGGCCTAGAAGTGTTTTATTTACATTGAATTTTGAAGTGGAATGTTGACTTGTCTTAGGCTCAGGCAATGATCACGTCAATTTGTCAGTTGGACAGTAAACCAGTTTGATTGACACCAAAATATCTAAACAGCTACAGACATTCATGGTTCCCAAGGATAAAGCTTACTGATTTAAAGGATCACCTGACTTTTCTTTTTAGTGCCACCCTGAGGTTGACATTTGTGTTGTTTTTTGAAAATCTTAACAGCTGTTGGATGGATTGCTATCACATGTTGTACGCACATTCATGGTCCCCAGCAGAGGAATTCTACTTTGGAGACCTGTGATTTTTCTTTAAGTGCCAACATCAGGTCAGAAGAATTGTCCGCTAGTATGGTTTATGTACAAATATTTGTTACAAATGATGTCCCATTGTCTTTGCTATATTTTGTGTTTAGTGCTAATTGGCAAATGTTAACATGCTGACACTAAGCTCAGACGGTAACCATGATAAACATTGTACCTGCGAAAAACCAGCATGTTAACATTGTCTTTGTGTGCATTTAACTCAAAGTACCAAGGTGCTTGTGTGCAACTCAATATTTGACTTTGTGAAACAGTAGCGTTTTCTTGTATACTATTATCAAAATCCTGGATTAATTTAAAAACCAATACAGCATAGTGATTATTTTATGTGACCTTGATAAGAAAACTGCAATTCCCTTCAAGATTTCTTCACCGTTTCTCTGCAAAATACTTTTTATTGTCGTTCAAGCAGTCTTAAATTAAAGATATTCTATTAAACAGAGAAAATCAGTGAGTATTTAAATCAAAATTGTTGATTCATTTTCTGCTAACCGGCTAATTGGCCATTTCCCATGTTCTGTACCTTGACACTTAACCAATACCCTGCACCATTAACATTCAACCTCTGGGTTAAAACCCCTCTTCACCAACATATGTCTGAGTGGAAGCACCGGGCTGTGAACAGCCTGTAAGATTGGATAATAAGGCTATCAATGCGCATGCTGGGAACAAAAGCCTCTGAGCTTCCCGTTGGCTTGCTAAATTAGGTAGCGAGGTACGTGTAATTAGCACAATCAGGTTGTCTCTTGTCTTTGTGCCTTCCACATATGGCTGACTTCATTAGCGGTAATTCTCTGTGTCCCAGGAGAGGCTGGGAAAGAGCACATAATTATGTTTTACTTTCCACCACATCAAAAGTCAACAAGTCTGATGACAAAATGACGTGCAGATTTATGTATTGTTGCATCTTTCAAAGCAGATACATGGCAGATATGTGACTTCAATGAAGTTATGCTGGGCTAAGCTGAGGGATTACCGCACTCTGAGCTGCTGGTGAAATCTGGACCACTTAAAAGTATTAATTCTGTTTTTGAAATATTATCCTCTCCCCTTAACAGTCATTCTCATGCAGTCTAAAAAGGTCACACCTGTTTGAACATGTTAACCAAAAACACCCAAATTTAACACTCACGTGCAGCTTTTCTATTATCCCCAGAGTGCAGGTGTTCCCACTGGTTATTTAAAACACACTACGTTGTTTACTGGCATTTCTATTCTAAGACAACATTAATAATTCATGTCGTGCCCCGGGGAGCAAAGAGAGGAACAGTAGTAAACTAAACCCCATTATTCCACGTTTACCAAGCCAACTAACTCCAGGCACTCCACCCCTGCCATTTCAAGGCTGAACCTTGTGGCCCAGAAATGTCAGCCTCTTCAACCTTTTTTCTGGCATCTGTTCAGGATGCTTATAGTGTTTTTACAATAATGTCCCGCGGCAGTTTCTAGTTTAAACACAGATGTTCATCCAGAGATGTCTCACTTTTTTACAACATGTGAATCAGCTCCGGGGCGTCCTTAGAACAAAGACACACAGGACCTGACAGAATCTGTAAGAGCACCTTAAGGTCTTACCCACAAAAATGGAGATGAGGAAAAAAATGTCTGTCTAATCTATTTTAATAGTGGGATGAAATTGGGGCTGTAGGGAATTGCTGTACTGCCCAGACACACAGGCATCATTAAGCCAGTCCTGTGAAGTTGAGTTTTAAAAATCTTTTTTGTATTAAAGCCTCCAAACTCGTTCAGCCATTTAATTCATCAAGCGTGTATTGCTATAAAAAGATCACTATGAAAAAGCAAGCCAAGTGAAAATCTGCTGAATGAATGAAAGAAGGACAAACAGGGGCCGTCCAAATCTCCCCCTTCTTTCCCCACTTCTTCTTCTTTGGCTGCAGTGATGCCAGCCAACCAGACATAATTGCCAATTAAAGGCTGAATGCTTCAAAGTTTAAGAACAATGCCTGGCAGTCTTGAATTAATGTTGAATGCAGCCTTATTAAAAAGTTCTGGCCATTTTAATTAAAAAGAATCAGTTGATTGGTGATTCTTTATTTTACATTCTCACATGAAAATCTGTCTGCTGTGAACAACCATTTAATATGCATGCAAGTGAATTAAATACTGCAAAGTATAAATAAATCAATGCTTCTCCTTTGCTGGCTGTTGAGATCAAGCACTCTGCCTTCATTGCAACCTTTATATTACTTCTGTCAGTTAAGGAGGGAAAAATAAATTCACTGTGCAAACACACTGAGCTCACACACATCCACACATGTCCAGACACGCCTCCCCTGAATGAAGTCAGTGTCCCAGTTTTTGAAGGCATGTATGTTTGCGTGTGTGTTGTTTTCTCTGATATACATTCACTGGATGATTAGATGAGAAACAAACACACAAACGAGAAACGAAGAACAAACCGCTGCTTATTCTGGCTATAAAAAACAGGCCATTCACTGTTGTTGTTTATTTGTTGTTGGCTGGAGGGGGAGGAAACAGTGAGGCCAAGGTTATCAGACCCAAAAGGTCTTCCTGTTTAGAAGAAGCTGGCCAGCAGCGGCTAGTGTACACCACCCTCCCTCCACCTCCACCCCTAATTAAAAATGAATGGTGGGCTGTGTGGGTCAAGGGCAGGAATGGGGTCTCTGTCCGAGGGACACAGAAGGGGTCTCTGTGACTGAACTGCTGGACACACCACAGACCGCTGTGCATAGCCCCCGAGGTCACGATCAAGAGGGCAATAAAGCTGTGGAGCGCTCACTGAATGAAATAAATTACTGTGCACACAGCAATAAATGCCTCTTTGAGGACAAAGGTTATATGGTGACTCTGTTTGGTGCGAGTGTCCTCGGGGGTCAGCTCAGTGTGAATAATGTTCAACAAAGGAGGACAGGACAGAAATAGGCTACCACCTCTGTGATGTCATGTTACCCACATTTTTTTTACCTTAATTTCCAACTTGTAATATTCACTGCATATCTTACTACATGAGTCCTCAAACAAGTTAAAGCTGTGAAGGGTGGGATCACCTAAATTATCTTTTAAAAAAAGAATTTTCTCATAAAGTACCCAGCCTGACAGATACTTCTGTTTTTCTTTGCCCAGATTTTGAAGTATTCATCTCTCTGATTTCTGTCTCTTTTCTGCCAAGAAAAGAAAGAAAAAGCCTGTTGTTGTGCAAGTGCCAAGACTCAAAAATATCTATGTTAAATAAGGCTGCAACTATCATTATTGCGTTATCAGCTGAATATTTCACAATTAATTGTTTGGTCAATAAAATAAATTGTGAAAAATATTCATCACAATTTCCCAGAGCCTGAGGTGACATCTTTATTTAGCTTCTTCTTGTCCAACCAGTGCCAAGATTAACTATCATCAAAGACAAGG
>JAQFJA010000012.1:9866049-9881802 GCA_029874485.1 Naso brachycentron | reverse complement strand
TCACATATCTTGCATTGCACATTATCATTGTCGTTTTGGTCAAATTATTTCTAGTTAACACTTTTCCTGGTCACAGCTGACATGGTGCATGTAACAGCACCTGAGTTGAACTATAGCCCAGAACAACATGTGCACAGCTGCGCGAGTAGTAAAATGTTACTCGAATAATGACATTAACAAAAATTACTTGAGTACTCATACCCATCCGTATTTGCTACCTCCGTCAAGCTTGATTATTGTGCGTCTCTGTCTTTGTAGCTGGAATTTGAGCGGAGCCAGGTCCGGCGGTTGGAAAAAGAACAGCGGCGGATTACTGACCAGCTAGAAGAAGAAAGGGCTCAGCACAAACAGCTCTCCTGCGCTTTGGCCAAAGAGTGCAAGTGGGCAAGTGCCAGGGCTCTGGAGGAAGGTCACCGGCTCACTGAGCTGAACCGTAAATTTGACAAGGTATTAACATTTTGAATCCAAGCAACACGATTCATTTCCTTTTGTTGTTGCAAATGTTTGGCCTGGCTATATTTTGCACTCTGGGTGAACAGACTTTTCCTCATGCAGGAGAAGGAGGCTTGTCAGGCCCTGAGAAAGGAACTGGAGGATGAGAAGAGAAGAACTCTGAGAATGGAGGCGAGGGTGGAGGAGCAGCTGGCTGAGTTTGACACGGAGCGGGAACAGCTCCGCTCGCGTTTGAAGAAGGAGGAAGCTCACTGCTGTCAGCTACAACAACAGGTGTGAACACTCGAACACAGTCATCATGCAGGTGGCAGCGGATTGCACATTTTGCATACTAACTACCTCAATTCATTTCCTCTTATCTTAGTGCAAGAGATGATTAGCTTGTTTTGCCCAGCAACATGCCAGTTTGAAATTAATCTCTTTTTTTTCCCATTGTAATATCAGGTGGATGAGCTGAAGAGGAAGCTGGAAGAGGTGAATATGATTAGAGATGTTAAAGAGGTAGTTGCAACTCCAGTGGAGGCACAAGAAAAGGAATGGGCCACAAAAGTTCTACCAGGAAAGACAGCTGTAGACTCTATTAAGGTCAAGGTCATTGAGGAACATAGAAACCAGCAACCTGTGCAGCCAAAAGTCAACGGTCACCACAGTCCAGCGGAGACCAACGGACACCATGGTTCAAACAACGCCCTCTCAGAGAAGATCTGCCAACAGAATGGGAATGAAAATTCTCCAGTTCACCAGACCCAGACATCACTCTCCTCCTGCAGCGCAGCTCCCTCTGTTCTTCCTCCTTCCTCCCCCTGTGCCTCACCTGTCCTTGCCAAACGACCACCAGGCAGTCCAAGCCCTGGTAACTATCAGTCTTCCTACCAGGCTGGGATCAACCAGCGCTTCCATGCTGCTCGTCACAAGTTCCAGGGTACTGTTGAACCAGAGCCTCAGTCACAGGTCACACAGCCTCCTCTATCGCCAAAGGATGTTTCCCCAACGACTAGCAGCTCCTCCGTAGAAGCCAGCCCAGTCAAGCAGATGGCCCGGAGCACAGTCACCCAAGTACTGTCTCGCTTCACCACCGTCCAGCAGAATGCCACACCGAAGCTTGCAGCACCGAATAATTCACCGTTCGGTACAGACTACCGCAGCCTTGCGGCACCTTTGTCTCCGGTCATTGGAAGGGCGGCAGGAGCACTTCCTCAAGGGATCAGATCCCCCACCATTCCCAGGGCTGACAGGGGCAATCCTCCACCCATACCCCGCAAGAAGCCTGGCCTGGCCCAGGCCCCTCCCTCCCCGGCAGCAGCGCCCAAGTCTGGGAGTCATTTCGCCGACAGCCCCCTCACAGGAAGCTGTGGACTCACCTCAAGCCAGGAAGGAGTCAAAGAACTGGACATGGTGGTTTCTTCTAATTAACTGATAATTTGATTTGTCAATAAATTAGTTTAAATTAGCTGCTGCTCTGCTTGTGACGTTATGGTTTAGTCCACATCTCATGAGTATGATTTAGATATTGTTTTGTACATGATTTATGTCTTATTTGTATTTGAACAGAGGTCCCTTCAAACACTGTTATAATTGTATTTATTAGATTTTTTTAGTGGGCTATGCTGAGGCAATATTTTAGCCAAGGGTTCAGGGCCAGTTACAACTAAGTTTAGTTTTCAAAGTGCCATACTTTAGATGGACACAACATACTTTTACAACATATTGAGTCTTTTTCAATGTCTTATTTCCAAAGAATACAAATTAATTTATAATGTGAAGAAGTCATTTTTTTCCCCTCTGTACGTTGTCTAAAGAATGTTGCTTGTGATTACAACTAATACTGTAATCTTCTGACCAAATAGAACAAGAAGTCCTTTGATCAATGTGTGTTACACTGTCCCGTTTCAGTGTGCGACCGTGTTCCTAGCTGTTGCTTTTGTGAAAATGTATAGTTCATTTTATAAATGTTCCTTAGTTATTAATGTATGATAGTTTTACACAACAGATAATCTAATCCAACCTGTGTTGTACTGAGCTTGGTTCATGTATGATGCATAGTTATGATAATCTTATAGGCTCAGATTATGTGCAGGCCCTGTTATATACAATACAGTATCTAGTTTAAAATTTGCGATTCTGTTTAATTATTGCCTTTGTCTTTTATAAGAAATCATTATAAAACCCACAAGTATTTTATAGTCAACCACAGCTTTTAATATCGTAACACAGCTGCTGTGTTGGTTATCTCTGCTTTTATCAGATCTTTTACAGTACTGTACAGCTGGAAAGTGGCAGATTTAATAAATTAATCCCAAAGATTGTCATGTTTTCATCTCTATTTATACTCCTATAGGAATTACATGCTGCCTGTCCGCTGTTGTGCAGGTATTAATGCCAACAATAGTATTAATCTAATGAGGGAAAGCTGCTTACAGACTGACTGACTGTGCAGATTTAGTGCAAGACTGCAACCAACCATTATTTTGATTACCACTTAACATGCCAATTATTTTCTTGATTGATTGATTAATCACTAGGTCTATAAATGACAGAAACAAGCTAAAAACTGTCCTCTATTATTTCTTATATTGCTTGTTTAATTTGGCTAAATTCCCAAAGTCCAGAGATGTTCAAGTAACCGTCATCATTCCGTATGGAAAAACAAAAACAAAAAAATACATATTTGAGAACCATTTTGATAAAAAAAAACATTTTATTCATTTTAGTAATGTTTTTAAACACAACTGTTGACTTCATTTTCTGTCAATTGACTTATTGATATATTCACTAATTATTGCAACTCTTAGTGGAATACAAATTAATTACTTAATTGGAACTGCATTTCATATTTACAATATTTGGTACACTAAGATCCCTCCTGTAAATGATATTGATGATGATTTTGTCCTGCCTCATCAAATTTGGTCTTGTGCATATATTTAATATAATGAAGTTTATGCCCAGAACCTTTATCTCTTACAGACTGATCTAATTGATTCAATGTACTCAAAGAGATCAAATCATCAGGCAGCTTTTGTTTCAACAGGTCATCTTAACATAGTAATATACACGTTGATAACAGAAATTTGCTTCTTTCCATATTTTAATAATTCCAATAATGTAGTTGCTTTTTCTGCAATATGGATATTCAGTACACCTTGCTTTTTTTTTAAAGGTTTGTGCTCCCAAAGAGTGTCCACTAGAGGTCAGTATTAGCTAAGCAGTGACAACATGTAGCTCCCATTAGGTCAGGGATACTCAAAGATCCTCGAAATATCACTGCTCAGGTATTTGACATCTAGAGCTCCACTCTTTCTTTCATTCAAAAAAAAGGGAAAAAAAAGATGAACAAACAAAAAAAACAACAACAAAAGGATGTTTTATTATTAGAACTAATTATTAGATTGTAACAGTGTGTACTTGATCTTTTTTGCACCGTAAAATGGAGCTGTGTATTCTGCTTGGCAACAAAGTAACATAAAAAAAGGGCATTATTGGGTGCTGGCATTTATAACTGGACATTACAGCTGTGACCGCGCACCTGTGCTCACACCTGGACATCTAACAGTAAGCAATAAGCCATCTTTACATTCCATTAAGATTTATTTATAATTTTTACGTTTAATTAATAATAATATAGTTATTAAATTTCTAAAATTACAGATATGTTGGGTTCACACAGTTAACATGGCATATATAACAGAGACTGCATTTATATATATAAGGTTCTCAGTTTGTGTGTCTGTGGTGTCTTTGACTGTATTTGGATGCTGAAAAGAATCTCACATTCTTCTCCTTTTGGGTTGCAATGAAATCCTTAAATGAACCGAACTGTTTGTTATTTTGCGCCATGTGTTGCTTCAACTGTAAACATTGCTCAAGTGGTATGTTTAAAGTGACGCAACATATAAGAGAAACTGCGGTGGTGATGAGTGTTTGTGAAACTCAAAAGAATTCTTGACAAAGACATTCTGTGTCGGGACCAACTGATATACTGGTTTGTCAATATTGGCCTAGTGCAGATGTATCAGTGTATGTGTTCTCCTCTATGCACCAATATAAATTTTTCATTTTTTTAGGATGGAAAAAATATTCGGACTAGTGATTAAAATGGTATTCTTATGTAATCCAGCAGACGGTGGTTCATCATTTAATAACTAATAAGTGTTTGCTGTTCAGTGCACTGATGTTTAGAATAAAATTTGTTAAAATGTAAGATATCCTGCCTCCATTACATATATTTGTCACAGGAATTTGATAACCACACTCAGCCAATATTATATTTATATATATTATAGGCAAGATATGGGAATTTTTTTGCTCCCTAATATCGGTATCGGCTGCAAAAATCCCATAACGGTCGGGCTGTTATTGTGTGTTCTACAATGTAATAGTGCATATAGTGACTCTATCCCTTTCACGCAGAGAGGTGCTCTTCATCAGTGTGACACAACATCACGACCAGCAGATATATGCCGAGCACATGCTGACTGGGCTTTCTGTTGCACTAAATCCCTGTCTTGGTTATTGTGGAAGGGTTGGCCTGTTAATGGGATGGGTCACCTCTTCTCTGCTCAGCTCACCTAATTAACATTCCAGCATCGGACAGCGGGGCTGCATCCGAAATCCAGCAGAGGCACGCCTGGTCCTCCAGCAAAGCCTCATCTTTCTCAGCCTCCATAAACACAGGCTCAGGTTGATGAGCTGTGAGGGGCCACGTCCTCGCTGCTGTCACTGCCAGCAGTCGTCGTCGGCTGGAAGGCAATCCACAACACTGAGCAGCAGCCATCACTGTCTGTTTTTTAAAACCGTTGATGTTTGTATAAATGTTAAGAACGGATTCTGTTTTTCGTTTCTTTTTTGGCTCAGAGTAGTTACATCTCACTTCGGAAACTTGGATGTCTTGCATATCTGCACTGACCTGAAAAGTCTCTGCATGCATTAATATTCAGTCTGATTTCAGGCTTTGGGCTGCATAACTTGGATAAAAAAAAGTCTTTTTAAAAACTTTAATTTAAGCTCTGGGTCACGACCCAAATGGATCTTGGCTCTCCTTCTGTTAGGATTCCACTTGACAAGAGGGGTAATAATTAACTTTTTTCCCTGAGAATAAATCTCAAGGCAGTAGATTACATTTCTTTCTAAGTGCCCAACCTCAGAAAGTTGGCAAATCCTTTTTCCTGGCATGGCTATGAAAATTTTGTTGTTGCAATTTGTTCTTTTGTAGATTTGTCGGATCATTTCTCTGTGAGGTCGTGTGAGACAAGCTTGTGCACTACACGCATGTATAAATAAATGAACTTGAACTTTAGCAGGACTGCTGCAGCCCTCGTGCAGATTTGGGAAGTGCTGTAGTTTATGACTGTGATGCACAAAAGCAGACATGCAACGGCTGCAGTGTCATGTTGTGTGAGTGAGATGACAAAACTGGGTTCAAGGAGGGAGCACGTAACCTGTCATGCGTTAAACCGCAAATTTACGACCTTCTCATTTCAGACCGGTGGCGCAAAACCAAAATACAGTCTGCCGAGCCATCAATTTTCTTGTCTGAATCAGTGACGACTGCTGTCACTGCACCGGTCCCACAACAATGTCATAATCTTCGTCATCTGAGCGTTCATCTGTGCTGTGGCTTGTATCTCTTTATCCTCTAGCTCTCTTTTTCTTTCCTCCCTTTCATCCCTTCTTCTCTGTCCAAAATTAGCCTAGGCCATGAGATGAGCCTAGAATAGGAGTCCAGGCCCCCAGACTGAGCCTCTTAAAGACCACAGCTGGAGCTGGCTCAAAGCGACAGAGAGGGAGAGGGAGGGCCGGATGACAAGTGTTATCGCTACCATCACCTGCTCCCTGTAAAACAATTTGTTATAGAGATGTCACTAAAATCCATAACTTGTCCTGGTGTAAGGAAAGACAGGGTCACATGTAATGAAGAGCTGAGTGTCGGTCCAAATCCAGATATGACATAACTTAAGGACAAGCAGCTGGGCTATGTGTGGGTTTCTGTCTGTGTCTGTGATATGGAGTAAGAGAGGAGAACGTTCAGTGACAGGAAGGACAGCCTACACAACTTTAATCTATAATAAAGTTCACAATATTATGTTATGTCGTAATAAAAAAATACAGAATTTGGAGAATCCTGCTTTGAGAACCATACAACATACAACCTACTGCGCTGTACTATTTTTAGCCAGCTGCATTGTTGCTGACCTTTATGCAGGTCTCCATGTAACACCCCTGGATTTGCACTAATTAAAGTGACCTCACACTCTCTCTCTCTCTCTCTCTCTCACACACACACACACACACACACACACAGTATGCACAGTGTCTTGTCAGTCTTTCTCTACCTGCCAGACACACTCAGCACCGACTGTCTCTCTGAAGTCACAGGGATACAAGCCAAATATGTCCTTGAGGTGGGTCATATTTTTCCACATAAGCTCGATGAGACAAACCTGTTTCTGGATCGGGACTGTTGATGTGAGCTGAACTACAAACATGCACTGTGTCCTGTGGCATTAAAAGTGGGGTTCAAGTGTTTGGAGCTGAGAGGGAGGGGGTCACTCTCCCAACCTAAGTCATATAGTATGAAGGCAACCTCTTAGAAGCTGTTAATCATTTTCGTAAAGAAAAGGCGTACTTGCCTCTGACCAAACTTGGAGAAAGTCGGCATTGTTGCACATGACAGATGTACAGTATGTCCAACGTCTTTCACCCATCCTCAACCGTCCCTGTATGTATTTTGTGTCACATTGTTTACTGTATCTATATCTATCTGTACCAGTTTAGACTCTTCTGGCTTCTGGGCTGTTGGTGCTTCATTCTAGACATCTTGGATTTGGATTTTTTCCTCTCGGGGACACTCACTATGTAAAATCTTCATATTGTGTTAATAGTGGGTGTTAAGAGGAAGCTCTATTCTTTTGTTTCCTCTGTTTTTATTTGTTGTGCAAGTTTTTTTGTTTTGTTTTTTTAAATCCAAACAGAGGGATAAGTGAAGTCTTAAGTTCACGGGTGGCTGTGGCTCTGAAGGTAGGCTATAACATGGTGTCTACTTTATCAGAAGTTCAGTGGTTCGATCCCCTGCTCGTTCAGTCTACCTGTCGGGTGCTCTTGGGCATAATACTCTTCAGCCGCTGGGCTGTTCAATGTTCTGAGAGGTCCAAAGAGCAGAAAAATACTACATAAATACAGTTAATTTTGTCCAGACTTTGAGGCCAGTTTGCGATTTATGCTTTCAGGCTACAAATAAATTTGCCTGACTAATATTGCATCTAGCGATGAAACTTTTGGGTAAAACAAGTAAGTTTAAAACCATTAAGGACTGCCTTAAGTATATCCAACGAGTTAAATAAATCATTACTTCACAAAGATTATTAATAGTGCTGACAAGAATAAAAACACCTCCCATGATGTTACTCCTCATTTATAATCATTAATGAACCAAACACTGCTGTTTCCAATGAATGAAGAGTAGTGGTGGGCAGGTAGATCATTCCGGCTGGTGTCATCAGCGTGGAGGAGAAAGTTTGCATGGGAACCTTCAGCTATGAGAGGTCAAGCTTTCATGCTGTGACACATCATTAAACAGGAGCTTGGTGTCTCCATAGAGATAGGTAATCCTTTCCAGGGGGCATTTTAGGTATTGTCTCATTTGCCCGCTGGTCCGATGACTGGTCTCAGGGCAATGCGTTTGCAGATATATAGCAAAGATATGAAATCATCTTTGCTGCTGTGTACGACAAAATGGAAACCCACCTTCAAGGACCCATTCACAGGCAACTTCACAGCTGGACAGATTTCAGTCCAGAAATTAAATTGTCTGAAAAAGTGATTTTAGATAGATAGATGGATAGATAGATAATTTATTGATCCTTCACAGGAAATGACATTGTTACAGCAGCAGCAACCTCATTCAGTCATCACACACACAGGCAACAACAGAGAATAAAAACAGATCTATCTACATAACAAAGTTAATAAAATGATCAAATTTAAGCTACAATAGACTACACCCTAATACTAAAAAACATACAAAAATCTGACTGAATACTGATAAAATATTAGCCTAAGTGCTAGAGTAATTGCACATAGAGTCTTCTTTAGCAGCAGTAACTAACCAAAACGATTACAACACCTTTCTCTAGGGTGTTTTTTTTAAATAAACAGAGCTGCAAAACTGAGCACTGTAACAACAAGTCCCTGTCTGGGGAAATGTATTCATTATTTTAAAAATGCCTCAAAGTTGAATGTGCTCATTTTCATCCAGCGGGGTAAACGTCACAGGTGGGGGTTACTTTCCATCAAACTAAATATATACGTCTCCATTCCTGCTGTCTGTTGCTCTGCATACCGCTATTTGTAATTTTCTGACAAAGGGGTGGAGGTGGAGGAAGGGAGGAGGGGGGGGTCACAGACAGCTGACGCACGGCGGCGGAGCGCTGAGCGCTTGGGTGCGCATCTTCATTCCCGGCTACAGCAGGAAAGGTGCGCACAGTGTCTCCCTGGTAATAGCTCTTCCACTCGACTCGTATCTGATTTAAGGAACTTTTACCACTTTCACTAGTGTGTCAGTGCCGGATCAGTACTTTACAACTTCCAGCGCGCTAAAGTGACATTAAATTATGGAGCGTAACAACTGAGTAGAAAAGGTGAATTTGCTGTCAATCGGAAGGCTTCTTCTGCTCCCTCATTAATTACAACGTCCGACGCCACTGAAGAGTATGGATGTATTCATGAGAACGGCATATTTAATTAGCGGCAGTTAATTGATGGGGTTTGAAGCTACTTTTCCTCCCTTTTGACTTGTTTTAGTTCTCCAATGATGAAAGGCAAACAGCCGTCAAGGACTTTCACACCTGACTGTGCAGCTTTTGCCAACACATGAGAAGAGGAAACATGATTTTTCTGATGAAATCTCGAAGCTTGTCAGGCAGCAGCAGGGCGATGGGGATCAGAAATGGGACAAAAATCCAACATCACTCCAAATCCATCTCTAAGATGTACTTCATTTTTATTTTGCTCCTGCTCATTTTCACACCGAGAGTGGATTCATCGTGGTGGTGAGTGACAACTTTTTAATCAGATCAGTTTTAAATACAAATCACGATATTGAAGTTATTAAGAGAAGTATAATCAGAAGCTTTTAACTTGATGGAGGTTTTTTGAGGATTTTATTTTGTTTTTACAACAAAACTTTCAAAGGTAAACAGTTAAAATGTCTAGTCCAGGAGAAAAGCAAAGGAGCCGTCTCTGCTTCATTCATCTCTGCATGGGAATGTTTGTGCTGATGTTCATTTTTTCGGAAACATCAGTGTGAAGGAAGGGAGACCTGCAGCACAGCGGTGTGTGTCATGTGTTTATGAAGATTAATGGTGTTGGGGGGAATCTCCCCTATCCATCCATCTTGCCCAGAGTAAGTGGCAGGTGCAGGCGCTGGTGCATGAATAAATGCCCCTTGATGATTTCTCATGAGGTTTTAAAAGCTCAGGGAAGAAAAAAAATAAAATAAAATGCAGAGCTCCTTATGCCACCCACCTGCACAATATGTTCTCATGCGTCAGGTCACACTTACAGAAATTGTATTTGATTTGTTCTTTAAATTTGCCCCGCCACCGTGAAGCAGTTTTTACAGTTTCTTCCTTTATCTTTGAATTATGGCCTTGCACACTACAACAGTTGCACTGTTTTACAGGCGGATTTAGATTAAAAATGCTCCCTTTGTAAATGTTAGGAATTGTAATTTCCCTGGAGAGCCAAATGCATATGTTATCCTATTTGCCATTGTGTAAGCCCTTTTCTGTCCTGTGCAAAAAGCTGTGATTATATCGCTGAAAAATTCCAGAGAAAGAGGGAGAGACAGAGAGCAGGAGAGGCTTGGAAGCTTTGTGTCCAGATGATTAATACTTATTTAATACTAGTTCATACTGTTGGGCCTATTTTTAACCATTGTGATAATTTAGATGAACACTTGCTCTCGCTACAGTATGCGTGTGTCCTCTAAGAGAAAGTCAGGGGTCCTATATTGCACAGCCGGTATGTTCAACACACAATAAACACAAGTAGAGTTTCTGCCCTGCTTTACTGCTCAGGCAGATAGTCACAGTTAGAACGGGACTGGGACAGCCATAACGGGAGTGGAAACTGCCTGCTACGTCGGTTTCTGTCTCGGTAGCCAGGCGACACAAATGTGGCTGCGATTAGTGACTATAATGATATCCGGATGGAGAGTGAAGCGTGTAGGCTTAGAGAGAAGGGGTGGAGGTGGTGGTGGTGGTGGTAGGGGCTGCGCCTGCATTTGGTTGAACTGTGATTCTGGGAGGGAAAGGCCTGAGCGGTCACTTGCACTGTAGATGACTGTCCTCATGTCCTGTTGATAAGAGGCCCCCCCAGTGTCACAATACCACCAGCATGTGATCCGCCCTTTTAAGAGTTGCTACAAAGTAAAGGATTATGTCTGAATAGAGCAGGAGGCAAAGGCCTGTCACAGGGAAAAAAAGGTGCTTTTCACTGAACGTGAGGAATTTAATAATCTCTTCTACATCCTGAATATCTGACTCTCGAGTGGACAAGAGGAAACGGATCTGAAGAAAAATAGGCACACTTGTAGGAATCTAATCAATAATTTAGACTTTAAAGAACAGTTTGACATTTAGGAATTTATGCTTTTTCGCTTCCTAGCACAGAGTCAGATGAAAAGATTCACGCCACTCCGCTGTCTTTACGTTAATTTTGAAGCTACAAACAGCAGCCAGCTAAATTAGCCAATCATAAAGACAAAAAAAAAAAAAAAACAGAGGAAAACACCTAGCATGGTTCTGTCCAAAAATAACAAACCAACATCTCTCAAGCTCACCAACACATTATATCCTGTTTGTTTAGTCTCTAAAAAAAAAGGTATCGGGTTGGGAACTATGTCTCATATCCAGTTCTTTTATACCAGACTACAGGTTGCCAGGCAACTAGGCCCAACCAAGATATAATCTGGTACATTTTGACCCTTTACAACAGTGGATAGTCATTTGTAAACCTGGATTTTGGTTTGGAGTAAACAAACAAGAGAACAATTTAATTACTGAACTGTTTGATATGAATTTTTATCAGATATTTAGCATTTCCTCTCAGGGTACTTGAGTGATTATTGAATTTCTATAAAGCTACGCATAAATAAGTCTCGCAAGAGACGGATTAAAAAATAAAAACAAAGATGAAACAAAAATGGAGATATCTGACTGCTGGTTTTTCTGATGCACAAAGCTCCAAACATGCTGGATCTGTTATTACCCATAATGCAACTCTGTAATGTTAGATCCCCCAGCCCAGTATTCAGCTTGGAATAATGCCTGAACGCAACAAAGGTTGATGCACTGTTTTCGTTCTGTTGCATTGCTTGAATTGTGCACCAAGCTGAGCTGAGCTAAGTCTGATGGTCTCGTCATGACATCAAAGGTCATTTTCTCAGACTCCACAGCATCAGAGGACAACATATTTTTCAACAGTATGAAGAGTAAATTTGCTATATTGGTAAAGTGCCCTGTTGACTTTTTATCCGTACTATATTGGATCTGCAGGTATATCGGAGCCCTGGGTGCTCGGGTGATCTGCGACAACATTCCCGGCCTGGTGAACAAGCAGCGTCAGCTTTGCCAGCGGCACCCGGATCTGATGCAGTCCATTGGCGAGGGAGCCAAAGAGTGGATCAAAGAGTGCCAGCACCAGTTCAGACACCATCGCTGGAACTGCAGCACGCTGGACCGGGACCACACAGTGTTTGGCCGAGTGATGCTGCGAAGTGAGTCTGCACATGTGTGACTGGGAAGGATTTCTATCTGTGTGGTTCTCTGTGTGTGCGTGACAGTGGTTGTTTATGTCAGTGACACTCCAGTTAATCATCCTCGTAAATGTCTCTGCTGTTACCAGATAAGCAGAGAATTAATAGGTATGTTATTGGATCAGTTTTGTGTTAAAATAGAAACAATAAGTGCCGTGCTTTTTTTTCCACCTTCTCCGGAATGAGGAAAGATTTGAAAAGTGGATGTTCTCCGAAAACAAGTAGCAGATCACCACACTGGTGACGTATAAACAGTAATAGGAGATGTAAATATTTGGGTAGATGTTTCTGGCAGCCAGACAAAGCTTTACTCCCTGACATATCGCCTGTGTTCTGCTTCATTGCGTGAGCAGGAATGAGGACAGGAGGTGGGTGGGAAAGCCAGACCAAATAACCCCCAAAATCTCCTGTTGCCTGAAATGAAAACACAGCCCAGTGACTGAGAAATCCTCCATCTGTGCAAATTAAAAAAGGTGAAAGGAGAGTCGGCTGGACCATGATGTTATAGCTGACATGCTTCTACCTCTGTCTGGACCTTCCACCATAAATGGACTGATTTCGGTGGTGCTGCTGTCTGGAATATATTGGAGAGCGGCTGCTTTAATGTAAACTTAGGCACTGAATAATAGCATCTTACTAAAAACAGGAACAAAGCCAATGCATTTTGAGAACAATGCTTACAACACTGTCATTATCAAATAAAGGCAAATGTAAAAACAGTTTTCTATTAAAAATGATATATTATTTCCTGATAGATTTGAATGCAACACCCCTCTTTCCTTTTCAACCAGGCAGCCGAGAGGCAGCTTTTGTGTACGCCATCTCTTCGGCAGGAGTGGTCTACGCCATCACCAGGGCCTGCAGTCAGGGGGAGCTAAAGATCTGCAACTGTGACAGTCACAAGCGAGGGCGAGCTAGCGACGAAAGGGGAACTTTTGACTGGGGTGGATGCAGCGACAACATCAACTACGGCATAAAATTTGCAAAGGCCTTCGTAGATGCTCGAGAGAGGATGGTGAAAGATGCCCGGGCACTGATGAACTTGCACAACAACCGGTGTGGTCGTATGGTGAGCAGCAGCTTTAACACTACGCCATACACAAATTATGTTGGACTAGAATGCACATAGTACGGAGAATGGATTGCAGTGTTTGCGATTTTGGGCCATGTGTGAGATGTGGTTGAAAGCTCTGAAAAAAATCTAAGTTGTCCTTAAGTTTTGCGTCAATTTGCTACGTACTATCACTTGATAGACAAAACGAGAGACAAAATAGAAGGGGTGTTAATGATACATCGATGTATCGATGCATCGATTTATATTCCTACAATCCAACTACACTGATAGGTAAATGGCAACTCATCCTTGTATCACTCTAAAGTTGTTTTTCAAAGCAAAAATCGATTGTATTGATACTATGAATTTGTGCCTTGTATTTAACACGTCAAACAACGTTACCTGGATGTATTTTTCGCACATACAAATAGTTGTAAACATTACTCCGGTTCATTCTCCGACATTCTGGTCATGCATATTGCGTCAGCAGTGTCGCTTCAGATAATGGCAATCATGGCAGGGAAGCACCAGGAGAACGAGAGATTTTCAGTCTGCATTTCCGGTCCACACAGATTGAAAAGAGGCCTTGCACTGAATGTTTGTATAGGTCAGTCTGTCATTCGTTTCCAGTGTTTTACCTCTTCGACCACTGCACAGAAATGGGCGTTTGCTTGTTACTATATCGATTTCTAGTCATTGAATCGTATCATATCGTATCACTCTAACGAAGCCCATACCGTTCTTGTATTGCATTGCCAACCATCGTTGTTAAAATGTATTGTTACGCCAGTAAAAAATGGACATTCTCAAGGTTAGTTTATGTATTTGTCCAATACAGCCACAGCTAAATATTTTTATATTTGAATCATCTACAGATTGTTTGGTCCATATAACCTCCAAAAAATAATAAGAAAAAAAGATCCTCACCAGAATTCCTAAAAATTCCTAAAAATCAAGTGTCTTGTTTTGTCTAACAGTCCGAAATTAAAAAATGTTCATTTTATAATAATGTTAAAGCAAGAAAAAGCAGCGTGTTCAAAGAGCTCGAACTATCAAATGTTTGTGATTTTTGCTTGAAGAAAGTCTCAAATGATTTTTCTGTTATCAAAATAGTTAATGATTCAATTTTGACTGATGTAAAAATTAATTGATATGGTTGGGCGATAAATCAATTTTAGCAATTAATTTGAAGTTTTTTTTAATGAAAATCAATTTTCTTTTTCTAGGCTTGTGTTTGGTTTGGTTTGGTTTGATTTATGATGATAGAAGAATTACATGTAAATATGTTTTGTCAAATTATTGCAGGCTTCAGTGCAAATGAAAACAACTCCCCTGAAACTAGGTAGTGCACTTTTAAGGACAAGTTTGCAGCTTGCACTTCAACCCCAGAAGGGAAATTCAGTTTGCTTTTGTCAATTTTTATTGTTAAAATAAGAGCAAAACTTGTTTTGAGTAATTTACTTTCAATTGTAGTTTGATTTTAAGAGGAAAAAAAATCGGTTTAAATCCTAAATTGAGTTAGGTGTGAAAAAATCTGGGTTTTTATTTTTAGGCCATATTGCCCAGCCCTACGAGTTGACTAATTATTGCGGATCCAGTCCAATTTCACCATAGAGCAGCAGACAAAATAAATTTTCCTTTGTTTGTAGATTTTTTTTTTTTAAAAGAAGACAAGCTGAACCGTTTCAAAAAATCTCTGCAGAAAAATAACTTGAAAGCAAAATAAATATAAAGAACATGTATACAACAACTGTGTGAACAGGGCTGATCACACCTTCACTATGCCATGGGTAACTTTATAGGCTTAACACTCTGTCACCTTTGACCCCCGCTCTAGGCAGTGAAGCGCTTTATGAAGCTGGAGTGCAAGTGCCATGGGGTCAGTGGCTCCTGCTCTCTCAGAACCTGCTGGCTGGCAATGTCTGACTTCAGGCGAACTGGAGACTACCTTCGCAAGAAGTACAACACCGCCATCGAGGTGACCATGAACCAGGACGGGACCGGTTTTATGGTGGCTGACAGGGACTTCAAGGGAAGCACCAAGAATGAGTTGGTGTATGTTGAGAACTCACCAGATTACTGTCTCATGGACCGCACAGCAGGTGAGTGGACAATGGAGAGTTATGTTTTTGACACTGTATGTATGAT
The DNA here is from genome assembly GCA_029874485.1 of Naso brachycentron. Taxonomy (NCBI): domain Eukaryota; kingdom Metazoa; phylum Chordata; class Actinopteri; order Acanthuriformes; family Acanthuridae; genus Naso; species Naso brachycentron. Next base: position 9,866,332 of record JAQFJA010000012.1, on the reverse strand, counting down.
CATGTATGATTATGTATTGATAAAGGGAAAACAATTAGGGGGCTCCTTGTAAAGAGTGACAATTTCATACTGTGTAAACAGAGGAACATAAAGACTTTAAGAGGAAGGGTGGCTGTATTGTACATGATTGATGACTTGCAAAATGATCCCAGCTGATTATTTTTAAAGAGTTAATTCACCAAAATCATTTGCACAAATAATGTTCCTGTGCACTATTCAGTAATTCAGGAACCAATAAGGTTGTTTCATGCGAATTCCGATCATGGTACAATACATACTACGC
>JAQFJA010000012.1:9785963-9804505 GCA_029874485.1 Naso brachycentron | reverse complement strand
AGAGGAAAATGCAATAATGAAGAGCACTAAGCACGAAGTTTCAAGTCAGGTTTCAGTTTCCTGATCATTCCACCCATAACAGTTTTCTTTTTTTTTTCTTTTTGTCTGCCAGCGCCGCCCTTGCTTCTCCAGTGATCTAAACGTCATCATTTTTTGCTCAGTTTGTTTTCATTGCGCTTATTTGCATTTACCTTTTACTGATACACCATTTTTTCCACTCCCTTTAAGCACAACAAAATTATGAAACATTTCAAATTTTTTTGAATTTTCTGTTTCCATTCAGCCATTTTTCATTGAAAATGTGCATAAAGACAGGCTGATGCTCAACAAAATCATAAGTGTGACCAAGAGATATTGTAAGGCAGGGAGTTACTGGTCTTTGTTTCCTGTGGGCTGCATTTTGTTGTGGTGAAAGCTATAAAACAGTCATGCTATCAAGCTATATATGAATTCAGCCTGCATTTCTAAACCAAACATGTTGAAATGAGCAACAAGACCTGCTGTTTCAAAGACTCCACATGTGAACAAGAAGTGCTGCTTTCTTTTGTTTAAAATCGAAAGACAATATAGATGTCCTTTGAACCTCCACTATTCAATATAATCCTTTGTGGACCAGTCTGTAATGGCTTGTTCAGATGACCCTTATAATAAGACTGTAATGTCAATGCGAGGTATTTGGTGCAGATGGCTTTCATACATTGCAATAACTAGAGCCATGAAAAGGCCCCAGCAGGATGTAAATAATGGAAACCAGGAATAAACACCATTGTTCTTACAAAGCAGCCTGGGCATGATGTTCATCACACAACATTATATATACAGTATGTGTTACATTATGCCCAGTTTCCGCCAAGCAGTACAGTTCGGTTTGGAACAGCATGCAATTATTTGCGTTTCCATAGTCAAACTACGAATGGTACCAAAATAACAGTTCTGCTCGGTCCTACCTTCAGACACCCCTTCGTTAGGGTACCATGCACACTGATCTGGTACCAAAAGTGTGCCAGAGCTATAAACACTGCAGTCCATTGACTGGGGGCAGGCAAAAAACTCTTAGGTGTCTTTGTGGGGCTGTTAATATATAATTTCAGTAAGTTTTTTCTTTCTTCAGGTGAGAATGTAACCATGTAGATTCCAAGTATGTAGTCAGTTTATCCAAATAATGCTTAAAAAAAATTTTGGACTTGTGAGTAGTCACAGCTCGTGGAATGAGACCAGACGGTCATCTCACAGCAACATTGCAGCATCTTGCAGTAGCATCTTAAAATGACATAGTTTCTTTATAGAAAACAAATGATAGTTACATCTTTAATTGTAGCTGCTACCTTCACTTGTCTGAAAATGGGCCCAAAGTTAAGACAGAACAGCGTCGCTGTCTCTGAGGCTCTGTATGTACAGAAATCACCAGGTTTGAATGCATATATTAAAATGAATGTATCTATGAATGTAAACTAAATTATATTACAGACTAAGCAACATATGTTGCTATCCAGCATACAGCTCGCCCACCAAGTACGGGTACTGTCGACAGTGAAAACACAAGCCTCGGTTGTCTTGGGTGATGCTAAGACCAGGATGCAGCGACAGTCCTGCAAAATATCTACATGCTGACTAAAATAGTCGCTCAGTAGCAGGCATTTACTCACAGTCTACATCCACTGAGTCAGACCAATATTGCATTTGAAGTTATATATTATTTACAGCTATTCTGGTGCAGTATTTGCCAGTTGTGTATGATGCAAAACATATAACTTTGACTGTAAACACAGGCCACCTGAATGCAGGTTTCCTTTGAATTGCTGTGATGCTAACCATCTTATTTGGGGAGGAGGTGCGAAGTTAACCTGACCTTCAGATGGAGCCCACAAATGTGGATTCACATCCTGAATTATAACAAAGCTCAGGTTGACTGAGGGGAGAGTGGATTTCTTTGAAGCTGTAGCTTTAGCTGCACTGTAGTGATTAATGCCATGTGGGGTTCCTTTGTGATCAGTACACATGGGAAGGCTTCCTCATGAACATACAACCATATAGGTCAAAATACTCACAGTAGTTGCACAACCACAGAGGAAATTAATACTTGGATGTCATTAGTATAATGATTGTCAGTAGTGCTTACCATTGTTATTTGTAGGTTTGTGGATAGGATTTTGGTCTGAAATGAATAATGAAATCTATCTGGCATATTATATTGTGCTGTAGATATATAAAAAACACAGACATTTTAATTTTAGTGCGTCTGCAAAAACTTTGTATTTCTCAAACTGTCTCTCTCTTCTAAAATATAAATGTTTTGATGAACTTAATGGATTATGATCAGATTTTTGTTATGTGACATGAGCTTTCATAGATAACACCAAGCCCAAATGAAATGAAAGAACACGCAGTTTTTGAGATCAGACTTAATTTATAAGCAGTCAGCCAATTATATGAATGTGTCACCCGATCCAAACTGTAGGCAATCTTTTTCTCCCAGAGACCCAAACACATCTCTATATCAGAATATAGCAAAAGTTATTGATTTTCACTGGAAGATATAGTATTACCATTAAAGTTAAATATTGGGAAAGTGGCAAATTACTTGTCAAAACAAACAGCTGAATGCGGGAGGTATTAATTTTTGTTTTGTTAGTGAATGCTTTCAACAATGGGCAGATTGATTGGCAGCGAATTACTTATCTTCAGTTTTGGAAGACATTTGAATTATAAAACCGAGCCTTAATTATAGTGAAAGGAAATCATTTGCATGGCTGTTATTTAGGAGGTTTTTTTTCCTTCAATTTTTAGTTAACACACATACATAAACACAAATTACATTAAATTGCAGTAATTTCGACTCAGGAAGTGGAACAGATGTTAACGGCAGCTTTAAGGGCTGCAAGACTGATAAGGTTTATAAAAATGGCTGACATACTGCAGAGCAGCGCTTCTCAAATTCAACAGCAGCACAAAGACAGCAATGAGAGATTGAACTGTGCATCTTTCCTTCCCTCTTGCCTTGACACCCTTCACATTCAAATGACCTCTGACGGCGGTGGGGGGATCTGCCTGATACATATTACAGTATTTTGTCTGCGTCTGCTACGTGCTCGACTTCAGCGCCACCCTCCCCCGCCATGCAAGCTGACCTTTCATATTTAGTATACCATGTTGGGTAAAGGTCACCACTGTTTTGGCTTCTCTCTGCTGGTTTTGTTGTATGATGGGAAAGGCCCACAGAGTCTTTGATTTATAAATATTTCTGTGTAGCTGTCAAAAATATGCAAAGGGCAAGCAATCTTGGTGCATTTTCAGGAAGTGATTTTTGAGATTTCTAATCACTCCGGGCTGATTAGCTTACACCTGAGCATGCACAGCAGTAATACTTTTAGTTTCTCCTCTCATTAATTTCCATCACTTCTATTCAGCCATGATCAGCTTTGAATATCCGTGTGACCTGCTGTCTAGGGCACGCAAAGCTTGAAATTATCTTAAGACCTTACGTATCAGGTGCCATGCATTGAAAAATAAAGTACTTTGTTATCATGGAAAAGCATCACCTGTTCAAAGCACTAAATCATCAAGATATAAATATATATATTTACCCTTTCAACTACAGATTTAATATCGGAGGCACGTTTTTTGTTTTTTTTTTGCTCAGACTAAAGGCAATGGATTTTCTTACATGATTTCCCAATCACATAAAGTGCTTGCTGCCGGTTCCCTGTGACAGGTGCAGAAACCTAAACAGCCTCTTTGAAAGCTGAACACCTCGCTGCTAAAACCATGTACATTATTTCATTACAGAGAGATCTCATAATGGTGGGTAAGATACGTCTCCATTCCTTCATGTGCGGCATATTGCTGAAATGATTTCGACCTTCAACATATTTCACTCATCTGCTGGAATTTTAGACTTTTGTTTCATCACTCTGTCTTTCATTCTGTCATCATCATCATCTCGCTCTCTCTCTCTCTGTTTCTGTGGTGGTTCTGTTTTAAGACTTGAATGTAAAAGGCTCCAGTTAAGCTTCAAATGGTCCCCCTCCTCTTCCCAATGAGATGGAAACATTAATCAATTAGGTTGGCCCTTAAAGGGTCTGAAGGAGATGAAGCTCCCCTCTCTCTGAAAATGAAATGCCACAGACTTTTAAATCCAGTCAAAGGGCATTTTTCCCAATCTTGCTCTCTTCTTTTCCCCCCTCCTTTTCATTCCCCACTCCCTGTTTCATTCATCTTCCCTCCCATCCCCCTCTCATTTCTCATGTGCAACATAAGTAGAAGGTCGGGGGAATGAGAGGATGATGAAGAGGAGGGTTTATTCAGGAGTGGAATGGGAGGATGAAGGGATGATGGGCTCTGAAAACATGAGTTAAAATAATATTTTCTGGGAAGAAATCCACAGGCTTAAAGTATACATTTTCTAATTATTTCTTTGAAAAAAAGGAGCAGATTTACATTGATTCCTTTCACCTCTGCTGTTGATTTATGTAAAGGCCAAAAATTGTAAAAGTTGTTTAATTTATTTGGATTAGTTCTGTTTTTAATGTACAGATAAGTCAGGGGGCACCAACTGTCCATATTCAAGACATGGAACTTGTCTAACCAATAATATATTATTTATTAAAATGTCATAAATCTGTATATGAATAGTAAATATTGTAAGTGGTTGGTTTGCATCTGGTGAAATGCAACAGCAGCTAATTACTAGTATGGAAAAGGGTCATGCAGAGGGTGGAGCGGTCTCCGTGAATGGCAGTTGTTTCAATGGCTGATTGTCCAAAGGAACAAGAGACAACATAGTCTCATTATTGAAGGTCAGTGGCTAGAAAAGGTTAGCAAAGGTTCATCAGTGAACAGCCCTTTGTGGTGCGCCTGCCACGGCCTCACACAGAATTTATTCACACAAGCTTTGATACAAAACTCAACTGTGCTTTGGTAAAAAGAGAAGTGCAAATTCTGCAAACCATTCTTTGGCATGCAATTGTTGTTATTCTGGAACTGTCACACATTTTAGTTTATTTGCACAATTTCAGTTGATGCTGTGCCGGGAAATGTTTCTGAGTCTTGCACTTTGTCATTTGATATGTCTGCAGCTTCCTTAAAGAACCATATTAGTGTTTTTACATGTCATTGTCCTTTGTCATTATTGGCTGCATAGTTTGCATAAACCCCACCCGTTTGCCCCAAAATAGCTTTACCTATGAGATATCGTGTTTATTTACATTTTGTCCATATTCAATAAACTTTACAGAAAGTTTCTGAAAATGTGTGACAGCATTAGTTAACTAGAATGTCTGTGTAAAAATCCACAATGCTAATATTCAAGCTAGGAGGGCAGCACTTGTAAGAAACTATTTCCAGGCGTAATAACTTTCAGCTTAACGACACCTGGCTCCACCCTGTCTCTCTCTCTCTCTCTGTCACTTAGTGATTTTTGGCCAAATAAATGCAGACATTCTCTTTGGAAGGGTGAACTACCTATGCCTAGCAAGTTACATGTGTCCAGTAGTGCTTCTATACCCTGTTTTAACATGAATGGCAGTAAAAGGGGTTAAAAAATGCAGTCTGAGATCTACTAAAGTTTACATATGGTCGAATCTAAACAACATTTGTAGAAGATGGGGGCAATCTCTGCCAATAGTGAGAAGTTTAAAATGACTGGTATGGTCCTTGAAGTTGGTGACCGATTTTCAAGTACAGTGCATTTTAACTGTGCAGCTGAGATTTCTGAAAGAATACAGAAATATAATCTCAGAGCAGAGCAGAGCAGATCAGTTTTACTGAGGGTCAGTTACATTCTGGATTAAAATATTCCTCGACAAGAATGGGGTCTTTTATAAGGCTCTCTGTAAGTGTGTCAGACGCTGCATCCTGTGTCTCGAAAGTCACGATGTTGCATCTGGAGCCATTATACGCCTTGTTAACCCAGAATTGTATTCCTGTCATGTCATCGTTTCCACCGTTTGTCCTCACAAAATACTTTCCCAGAGTCATATTTAAATTCATGCTCTTGTCTTATGTTTGTGATCACGGCCGTTTTGAACAAAATAAGAGAAATCATTTGAAGTGCACAGTTAAGGAGGAACAGCCAAACGCAGTGAGCTGAATGGTTTTTCATTCACCATATTTAGAAAGCTGGGGATGAGCAGAAATGTGAAAGTGAAAAATTAAACACCTGAGTACCAGTCTGATTGAGCTTAAATTGACATAAAGTGAAATTCATTGCATGAGAACCAAAGGCAAATGCAAAGTCATTTATAAAGGCATTTACAATGCATCTTTACGAGCCGCTCTATCACTGAGTGATTCGCAGAACACAAATCAAAAACAAAGGTGAGTCTTTTCAGCGTAATCAGTTTCCATGGCTTTTATTTTTTCCACAAATGTGCTGCTGCTTTGTAATGCAGCACAAACTGCATGTTTTTCTGTGTAAATTAAGGTCATTAATGAGTCATCTCTCTGCTTAATGGACCTATTGAACTATTTCCTGTTTACCATTACTTTGCTGTTTGCTTTTCTCAGGAGAGCCTTATATGGAATTACTACCAGTGGACCAAAGGCAATGCTGTTGCAGCATTTACATTTGTGAGAAATTAAATCAGAGAAGAAGGTAGCAACATTTAGGACTTGAAATTTGTTTTGAAAGCAAAAGAACTTTATGCAAGACCACGTGAAAATAACCGTGTGCTGCTTGGATGTTATTAAAGAGACTACTTGACCTGTACAACTACTGGCAGGGATTTCTGAGCCTGAAAGCTTCGACCCGTCTCATGAAAGAATAAGCATTAATATTTTACACAAAATGACCAAAAATGAAAGTCCCGCAGTGTCTGACGAAACTGCACCTTGACAGCATCGCTTCTCATAACCAGCGTGGAACTGAGGGTCTTATTATAGTGACATTAAATAACACTTGCATAACTCTTCTTGTTTGTTACAGATGAGAGAGTAGGCTAATGTGTGTTCTTTCATGTGAAGGAGAAGGAGGCCACTTAAGAGACACTGAATTAGTGCACAGTAGGAAATCTGAAATATACAGTGTGCAGAGGTTATTTGCTTAAGGACATCTCTCCTTTTTCACCTCCTATCCTTAGGCCTATACATGAATGTGACACCGATCTGTTATTCATTATGAAGCTGAAAAAAAAAAAAATCTATCATTTTTTTTCATGCTAACGGCTGTGAGGATGCCAATGTGTCAATCAGACGGTCTGTCTGTTTGTCAGGTGATTGATTCATCCATCCACTGGCAGACTCAGAATGTTTGGCGGGCAGGGGCAAAAATGGTAAAAAGGGCACTTCTTGTATCCAGTGCGGCACCCGCGTGCAAAAAGTACACTGGGGCACTTAACCAAGTTTTAACAAATGGAAAAGAAAGCTAGATGGCACTTCACCACCATTTGTCCACTGGAAGGGCACCCTAGAGATGTTTTATTCACCATAGGGGCATCAAAGAAGGCACTTTCGCAGCGTTGTTTCTAACATTAGGGCACCAGGGGAGGTGATTAATTCCATGGTTTGTTTATTTTATGATTCTATGATGTCATCATACTATGTCTTTTGTTTGAAAGAGAGCCCTCTAGTGGCAGAAATTATATATTGAGTTTTTAACGTCAGGGGTCATCTGAATTTTTAACTAGTACCTTGATCAGTTTGATCTTTCTATTTGTCTTTCTGTCCTTTCCAACTTGCTAAATTTACATAAAATCAGCCTCATCTGTAATCGGTGTTAGCACATGTTAGCATGCTAACCTAATTCACAAACTGTAATTAGAATGCTTCAAATGTTAAATGTATATCTAGTATATAGTATATAGTGTGATGAAAGCACTTGAAGATGATGCACAGTAAAGAGGAAATCGACGAAGATAGAAAATGAGCAAAAACTCCTACAAAAAGATTTTTTTTTTTTGGTGATGTTTATTGCTAATTGGTTATAATAAGTGCACTTTTCCATGTGACAAAGAATTAATAAGTCACTTAAATGCAGCAGGGATAACCTATGAGGCATAATAGAAAGGACAGAAAATGCCTTTGTCCTGCACCAGTCTTTGTAAATGTATAAGTCTAAAGTGAAAACGTACAGCAGCTCCTCAAAACTGACATTTTTCTCTCCAAAGCCAATTGCTGTTAAAGCATGAATCATTTCTAAACATTACTGAGTTCCTTTGCTTGAAAAAAAAAACATTTTTGAGGGCTTGGAGTCACCACTTCGAGAAGTTACCTTCCTGCTTAAGGAAAATTAGTTATCAATTTTGAAAAGTAAGATCACTTAAGCTCAGAAGAAGTTATAAAACCAGTACTGCTGACATCATCTGAGCACCGGCGGGGTCGTAACACTTAATGGAAAATATTGTTTTATTTTTTTCCTCTCATTTCCTGGTGCTTGCAGGAGCTCTTACCAAGGCAATAAAAAGTGTTTGTTCGGCTAATTGCTCTGAGTGGATGCATGTATTTCGAGATGGTATGTGAGACGGTGTGATTTGCATCCTACGCTGGAAAGAAGTTGCTCTTGAATGTTACCCATCTTTAAACTTTGTGGGACTATGACTTTTCACTCCCTGTGTCACCCTCCCTTTATTTACATGTTGAACCACTCTGCCAGTCCCTGCTTTGTTCACCTTTCCACCCAAAAATTATTTCCACCCCCTTTCTTAATCTTTACCGACACACATCTTGTGTTTCCCCTTCTTCCTTTTTTCCATTTACCAAATTTCTTCCATTCCTTTCTCAAGTAATCCCTTTCTGTCTGGTAAATACTTTAGAAACTACACACGTTCCTTTTCCATGAAGCCGTGACTGGTGCCAGTTACCCGTGCGTGACAGTGACGTGAGAGACAGGCAGAGAAGAATCAGACAGACAGCGACACAGAGGTACAGAATGAGGAGAAATCAGCATCTTTGTGACAGTTAACCTTATGAGCTTGGAGTCAGGACAGCCTGAGCAGGCGGCTGATGGCAGACCGCCACAGCAAGCCCACGGTGCGACCCATCTGTGCCCGGTATTAAAGCAGGCTCACACTCCAGGGCCTGAGCCACCATGCCGCGTAATAGCTACACAGACACAGGCACAGTCCTGAGGGGGGCCAACAAGTTGCCCACTGGGATGACAATAGCAGCTTGGTTAACACAAACACATGCACTTACACTTGTGCAAAAACTCCCACACATGCACTGAAAGCATGGAAAGAAAAGAAATACACACGCTGGTTGGAATACGTAGCTTACATGTCGCTGTGCATTGCAAAAACACAATAATGACACTTTTCTTCACATATGAGTAGGCACATTTCAGCACTCCACCCTTTTCTTAAAAGCAGCGTGATACACATTTGGCTGAGGGCGATGTTTTTTCCCTCTCTGCAACTATTTGAAGCTCTGTTTGGACATTGTTCAATGTTTACATCCTGTTGTGTCGAACGCTGTGTGAGTATGTTTTGCGTTTGTCCAGGTATGTATAAATGTGATGTGTGTGTGTGTGTGTGTGTGTGTAAGGGTCAAAATCTAGCACAGTAATGTAGATTATTTCAGCTACAATGACAAGTCTGTCTGTTCTCAGTGTGTATTCAGTGGCCTACTGGCTGGAAAACAGGCTTCACAATGAAATAAAGTGGAAAAAAAAAAGACATTTCCAAATACTTTTAGGCGGAGACGTTGTGAAGTGGAATAGGTGAGATAGAGTTTTACCAAAAGTGAGAACTTGGTATGAGATTTACGACCTAAATTATGCTAGTGTTACACATCAGAACAAGTGGTTTCAAAGTAATATGAGGCATTTAAATGTAGCATCTTAGAAGGGATTAAAAAACACAAATTAATGCATATATAAAAATAAAATTTAAGTTTCTTTTTGCTTATTGACCTTAATTGTGTGGCCTTATGACATACACAAACAGAAAGTCATTTTACTGGCATTCTTGTTAAATGCTATATAAAAATCAAGCGTTTGGTCTTTTCTAGTCTGGTTTAAGTGACTCTCAGCTGTCCCTCCAAATATTCAGCATGTAACCAGTCAGTGACATTATAAAGACAGAAATAAAAGAGAATGTGACAGCAAGGGCCAGGGAGGTTTACTGGCATTAGAGGTTCGATTTTCTCGTCTGGATTATAGTAAGACCCCAATCCTACAAAACTAAAGAGGCTGTTAACAGTTTGAATGTGGATTTTTTTTCTTGAAGCTTTAGAATACACAACATTTGTTCCACAATGTACAATGAACAGACACATTTTTTTGTGAATTTTTCTGCACAAAAGCTTTCTGATGTTTACAAGAAGTAAACTCAACTCAAAACTCAGTATTACATACGGCAGAAATATTCTGGATTCCTAGCCACACATTTGTACACATTTTCCTAAACTTTGTGTTGTATTTGTTAGCTTTGTTAAAGCTGCTGTTGGTAACTAATGAGCTAACAAGCTAACGTTAGCTGTAGCATGACACTCAATGGGAAGCAACTCTGCTGCCGTTTGCTCTGGCTCGTGTTTTATTTGATTTGTTGTCGCTCTCTCTTTTAAGTCCACTTTGAACTGAGACGAAACTGTTGCAGGGAAAATTGCAGCGGAGTAAACTGGTCGTCTCAGCTTGAGCTTGAGCTGACTGACGGTGTCACTTGCAGACACTGCTGTCAGCAGAGGCAAGTCAGAGCTATAGGCACAAACAGCTAATTAGCTTGTACGACGTTAGGTCTAACTGTTGCTGAGCGTCACTGATTGGACAAACAAAATGGAAGCGATAAGATTTTTGCCAATCCAGAGGCATGGGAAAACGCAGAGATCTCGCCATACTCTCAGACTACATCACTTAGCTCTCTGTGGGTACTACGACATTTTTTCTCAATAGAATACAAAAAAGTTATTGACGTTTACCTCAAAGTTACCAACTGCAGCTTCAAATTTTGTGTCTTGACACTAAAACGAATTATACAAAATTACCATATAAATATAATCTTGTGGTGGCAGACCTGTGGGGAATGAAACTAAATTTATTTTCTTAGTCACTATATTGCAATATTAAAGTATTTATTCTTCATTTAATTCCATTTTACTCAACTCTATGCTTCAACTTCTCAACAATTCAAAGTCAAATATGGTACTTTTTACTCCAGTACATTTATCTGTAGTTCATTACCAGTTCATAGTTAGTTATTTGTATTCTTACAAAGATGTTAATATAAAGCCTCTGATCATCTCATAAAATGTGAAGCCATGCTACTGAATAAATCGACCAACAGTATAGCTATAAAGTACTTAAATTTGGCTGCATCTAGACCAACTGCAATAGTAAAGTGATGTGCCAGTGATGATGAAGTCGCCTTCTTATATTTTTGATACTGGAAATTTGCTTGCATACTTGAGTAGAGTTCAATGCTGAACTTTCATTTTTAAAATGTATGATTATTAGGGGTTGGTACTGATGATTTTACTAGGTGAAGAATTTGAACAAGTTTCAATATTTTTTGACACCAGTTTATTGTAAGGAGAGGATTTGGGAGGGACGTGGTTGGTTATGAGTAAGTTTATAGAAAACAAGTATGATATCAATTATTTGCTTAAAGATCTCTTAATCAGGCTGATTACACTTTGAACAGAGTTATATTAAGATACATTTTGCAATGGAAATAGTCCATCAGCTCATCTGAAATTAAACTTGACCTCAGTTTGAGAGAACTCATTCTCTACTTCACCCCCGTCAACATTCCTGTTCCTCTACTGGCAGGTAGAGGTCGCAGTCTCGCAGCCTCTCTCTCACTGGGAACACATGGATGTGTCCGAGCGCTTCCACATGACAAAGCTACAGCGCGTCTGGAAAGCAGGAACGGAGCACGGACGGTTTTGCAGAAACCGTCGACGAAATCAACTTTGCATCTTTACCTGCAACACGGCCGCCCCCGCACGCTGACAAACAACTTCAGCAACGTTTTCCTTTTTATTTTTTGTGACTACTGAGACGGGCAGCTGCCCTCTGAGTCTCCCACCCTCTCTTCCAAGTGAACTTTATAGGGATGTTATATCAGAGCATCACCGTACCGAGAGCCCAGATAGTACTGAAGTGAGTGTAGGACGGATGTGAAGAGTGAGCGACTGGAAAGACTCGGTCCTCTTCTTCTTCTACTACTTTTTGTTCGGTTTAACACACGGGTGAAAAGAGAGGGAGAGAGAGGGACTGAGTGTGTGTGCAGGAGAGAGAGAGAAGTCGCACCGGTTTTTGGAGCTACGCTTTCATGCCGTCAGTCTTGCGGACTCTGAGATGGACGTCAGATTTTATCCCGCTCCACCTTCAAGCGTGGGTTCTTGTACTGACTCCGGTTTGGACTATTACCACTCCAACAAGGTAACAATTATCTCCGCTTTACGGGCTTGGTCGGTCAGATGTGCAGCCATCGGTGCGATGATGCACGCGCGCACCGATAGACTGCTTATGCAGGGTGGCTCGTGTGAAATGGTGTCAAGTGCTGCACTTTTAGTTCCCTCGGGATGAATTAACTTGAACATGAACGTGAACTTTGTCATATTCTTAAAGCGCAGGCCCTTTTAAACTCTGCAGAAAATCACACAAGACACCTGTCCCGAGCTCGCGCACGCGGGGTTTTCCTTTAATTGGAATTCATTGTGTCCATGTGGATTAAAACTGTGGGTACGCTGTGCTGTAGCTGTCCTGTGAGCTGAGCTGGAGCGCACCACTCTCTCCGGAGCAGCACTGAAAGTACGGGCGAATGCTCTGTGTGAACAAACTAGGCACAAAAAATAAATAGCCCTATCTTCCTTTACAAAGTAAAACAAAATAAAACTGGATATATTTAATGCTGCAAATTGTTCCCCGTTTAATTTAAACCTTGCCGACCTGAATGCGGAAACACGCTATCTTATCTGCTCCAAGCAGGTTCCCACATGGGTCAATGCACAATTAGTCCATTTAACTGCTATCAAGATTGCGTCTAAGTGTGATGCATTTTAAGGGTCGGGGCCATTTGTAATGCTCCAAGGTATAGCCTATATCGTGCAGCTTGCAACTGAACAGTCTACATAATAATTCATCTTGTTTCTTGCCATTGCTCGTGCTTCCACGAAGATTATATAGTCTCGCCACAATTTTGCGCATACATCCAATCTCACCACATGCGCGTACATTTTTAGGGAATTAATTATTTAGCACCGACTTATTATGAAGCTACTTATCGCTGCTTTAAATTCCAAATAATGAAACACTGGAATTTTATATAATCAGCCTTTGAGTTTGTAACAACACAAGCAGTCTGCTGTGGACTCCATATGCGTTTTTACGCACGAATTCGCATCCAGAAATGCTAGAAACTCTTTAAGACACTTTTATTGTTTAACTGGAGAGGGAGCAAGTGCCATAAAATAATTATAAATGATAAGTGAAGCAAAGTACTTCAAAATCAGTTGCATCTTCATCCTTTTCATGCTCAAATTGATCAAGTTTTGTAATTATTGGTTATTATTTTGTTATTATTGGTTTTTCTTTGAAACGTCATGAGGCCTGCTGTAACGAGCTCACTTTTCCACTGCTCCACTCTTTCCATGTGGTGTGCACCGGTGTTGACGCTTTGCTTTGCTGATAAAGGCTTTGCATTTAGACAAATGACAAATGTCAGGCAAACCTGCCAAATAATTCAAGAGTACAAGTCCCAGGCAACAAGGTTGGTTTTGTTATTTTTCATGTGGTCAGGGCAAAACTTGTGTAAACATTCGGTGGAGCTGGAAGGAGGCATTGTGCCCGCAGCCATTCAAATGGGGTTGCTTGCCTTAGCACCTGGAGGGAAGCCAGCAGGCAGTTAACATTTGCTGATGATAAAGTGAAACATTATAGCACAGTACAATATTTGAATAGTTAATCTCCTCTGTTCATACACACAGTCACCTGTATGTATACATGTACAACACACGCTGTCGGCTGCACACAGGCACACACTCTCACATTCACTAGCAGAGAGGTTTGAATTACAATACATGAGGACTTTACATCGACGACAGTCACTCCTTTAACACTAACCTGCTGTAACATCAACTTCAAGCCATTAGCTCCAGCGTATACTGATCTGAAGTCTGCAGTTAACATTAAACCATATCTTAAATTAGCCTGTTCATGAAGTGAGGACTGGCACTCTCACATAGAAGCGTTTTGTAATCTTTCTGTCCTTGTGATAATGTTAGAACGCTCATGCTTGTGTGTGTGTATTAGTGTGTATGTATGACTACATCAGGCCCACATACGTAATAGTTACACACACAGTAGCCTCAGATGTATGTTTAAGATCACATTGAGACCTGCTCTCTGACCGAGGACGTGTCTCAGGTCTTGTAGTGTTAACACAATCAACTGTACAGTTGTCGTGATCTGCAAGCGTGGAGGTTGTTGGCCTAGCAAGAAGCAGGTTTGTATTTCAAGGACAGAATTGTATAACATTGTCATTACTAAAGTAACAGCTGCGACCAAGATGTAAAGTGACATATTATCTGCCACTAAGCTTAACTGTTCAAAAATGATGCAGGAGCTTCAGGAGATGTTTAGGTGATAGTTCATTTTCATGGCAGGTTCGCTCCAGGAGCAGGATGACATTGACCTGCAGGAGTAGCACTGTGTTAGCAGTGTCACTGTGGTCAAATGCCACATCACCTGCAGGTGTTAACTGGGAGGCTGTCAAAGATGTTAAAAAGGTTATCTTTGTATTTCACTGTCAGTAGGCAGTTAGTTATGGCTATTTCATGAATGGTTTGTTGGAATATTTCACAGGAAAGTGAAAAGAAGATTGTAAGAGACAGATATTTGCATTATTTAGCTTTAACTATGGCTCTGACTTTTGTCTGAGTTGTCATCAACAAAAGAAAATCATGGTCAACTCTTCAATCAGTCTGTTGGTCAATGGGGAAAAAAGTACATCTTAAGATAACATTAATGTGCTGCAATGCATTCAGTGCACGCTACCTGCTAGGTAAAGGTGCTAATTAAAGTTACTTCCTGCGATTTGACCATTTCGTTTTCACAAGTGGCTCTGTTGAGTCTTTCAGAGCATAAAGAAAAGTTACATACAGCAGCAGAAAACAGGCTTTTATAACAACAAAGCTAACATTTGCTAGGCTAATGTAGGTGCTGTGATATAATTTTACACACACACACACACACACACACACACACACACAAAAATCACAAAAAATGAGGAAACATTGCCTGGATCGAATAAACTACTTTGTTTTATCGCCAAATGAGACTTAAGGTTCCCAAAGTTTTGCATCTCTCTTTTTCAGTTTTACAACAGTAGTCCAACATCACCACATTAGCCACACAACATTCTAAAGCCAGTGCACCAGGGTTACCTACAAAATAAACTGTAGACACACACACACAAACACACACGCACACAAACACACACGCACGCACATTATCATCAAAACTAAATTTTACTCACTCAGCTGTTCTGTCCTCTGAGGCTGAGGAATAATGTTGTGATGTGAGCTGGTTCTTTGACATGTTGTCAGTGAGTTTGCAGCAGAGAAACAGTTGAGTTAGTAAGACCTAACGGTCTCCATTAGCTTGGCCAAGTTCAAAGCTGTGAAACAGTTGCGGTATGACTTCCTGTGTTAACACGTAAGCCATCCATTAATCTTTACAGTTATTAAAACAGAAACAAATGTATCAAGAAAAATATATTTTTATTTTTTTAAATAATCAATGTTTCTTCTACTACAATTAGAATTTGATATGACAAGAGTGTATGATCAACCAACCAACCAGAAGGGGTCAGCCCTGGTCCCAAGCACAAACCACAGAGATAAATAATTTCTTTTCTAAGAGCTGTGCAAATAAATATTGGGCATTAGTTAGCCTTGAAACTCTCAAACTCTCCCAATGTAGACATTAAAAAAGGTGTTGATTTACCAGCATTTACATTATAACAGGCAGAATAGGGCTTGTGTGAACCTCACTACTATGTTTAATGCATTACTGTTCAGTGAAGACACCAACGAGGAAGTGAGGGCAACACTAAGTGGGAAAGTCCATGCATAAAGCTCATGACTTCCTGTTCGTGTAAGCTCAAACACATCTATTTCTGAGAGTGACAATTAGACTTTGTGAGAAATACATGTGTTCGTGTGTGTGAATGTGTGTGCGCGTATAATTGGACCTAAAGTCATTCAGTTGTTTTCTACCTGAAGGGGTTAATAATTGAGGAATGTAAAGAATGTGTAAGCTGAAACTGGTTTGAGCTGATTGGCCACATTCAGACTGATGATTGATTGATGCGTGCAGGTATATGGATCTGACTGACAGGATCAGTCAATAACACCACGTATCATGGAAGGCCTTGACCTTTTTGATTTGAGGATTGGTTTCTTCAGCAATTACACATAAAACATCCACAAAATACAGTACGTTAAAATC
Organism: Naso brachycentron; assembly: GCA_029874485.1. Classification (NCBI taxonomy): domain Eukaryota; kingdom Metazoa; phylum Chordata; class Actinopteri; order Acanthuriformes; family Acanthuridae; genus Naso; species Naso brachycentron. The sequence continues at coordinate 9,788,121 of JAQFJA010000012.1, read as the reverse complement.
ATCAAATGTTTCATCAAAGGCTGATTAAAAGTAGTGCACTTGATGCTTTTCCAAACAAAGATTGCTGATCAAAATGCAAAATGATAAGAAGTTTGTAGACAAGACAAAAAAGCATTGAGCTTCTCTACATGTCACTGTAAATTCCTTAATAAAACAACCTGTGCATCCACATTTCAGAGCAACGAAAACAACAGCACATGAGAAAAGCATCGATTTGTATTTTGCCGTGAACCCCACGGCTCTGTTGCTCTTCTCAACTCCATCCAACTTGCATTGTCCTGCACTTGCACAATCACTGTGAGTCATCTTTACTTTTCGCCCAAGATTTCTCCAAATCTTTTTGAAGCATCTCTGTATCTTTCCTCGCTGAGTGGGAGGCTTGTTTGTTCAGTGTACACTCGGCTGTGTATACCAGCGCTGAAGGCCACTTCTTCGCAAATGCCTGTTTTAGCGGGAGACTATTTGTCAAATGCATTATGACTTGTGCATACCCCCAGGCAGAATCACTCCAGTGAAATGAAGTTGGATAGATTACTGTAGCTGTTCCACTTTCTCCTCATCCCTCTTCCCTCTAACGGCACAGTGCCCAAGAGAGAGGCTCTTGTGTAATTATACTGTAGTTATACTGTAGGTTTATAATCCAGCGGTTTGCAGATGTTATTCTTTACATAGTTACAGTCTGCTCCAAGTTACTGTATGTTATTTATATGCACTGAAGCTGTTTTCACCGCAGTGTGGAGCAAACACATAGATACACGTGTGCAGTGCAAGTACTAACAGTACTGATGACTTAAACAATGCATCACTGTGTGTGATTATTAGGTGAGAGACTTTACGCTTGTATGTGTCTGTGTGATGCATACTTGCTGATATACCTTGAGGCAAGATGTATAAAACATGTTCAACAAGATACCCTGCATTTCGACACTGATCCAGGCTTTCCGACACATTCTACTTTGCAAGGCCTCATTGAACATCTTTTTATGAGAGCAAGTAACAAGCAGCTGACATTTGTCCACCAAAAGAGCAATGAGGCCAGCTTTTGCAGAGCACGTACCACCCCTTTTCAAGTGGTCCGTTCCATTTCCAGCGCTATCCAAATCACTGTATTAGTCATGGGCTACTTCAAAGTACGGACGGGCAAAAATATTTTCCGTGTTGAATTCTGAGAATGTGTTTTTTTTTCCTCTTAAAAACATGACTGTAATAGAAACAGAAAAAAAGAAAGAGTTATTCCAGCAGTACCTCATTCAGTACACAGAGAAAAGTTAATTACATGGAGGCAAGCATTCTTGGGTCGACAGCGTGGACTTGGGGTTTTTCATTGTGCCCATTCATAACATTCTGCTGACTGGCCAGTCCGAGCTGCAATATGCCAACCATTCTCACTGGGAAAATGTTAACCCATGCATGGCTCTAATGCACACCAGAGGGGAAAAAGGCAGCCTTAAGCTGCTGGAACTGGGAGAACTCAAAGTGGCGAGTTTATTGTTCTAATGCGGTTCCAGGTGGTTAACTCAGAGCAAATAATAGATAACATAAAGTAGAGTCACAGAATGAACATTATTTTTTTGTATTTAAATAAACCCTCTAACAGTCTACTTTGTGAAGTTATGTTTTGGTCTAACCACTTCCTGGCACTATTCATAATCAAGTCTTTCTGTCTCCCCACCTCACCCCCCTCTCTGTGTCTAACTTCTTCTCTCATTTACCTTCCCAGCAGCAATGTCAAAAGGTTATGGAGGGAAGCCGGATCGCCTGGGGCTGATTGTGTCTTTGAGTTAATGATAAGTAGCTACAGTGTTATCCTCAGGAGCAGTGGGGCTTAGATTGTGTTCTGTGCACAGACCATTACAGTCAGAGAAAACTGCATTTATGAAGGCTCACTTGTTTAAAACAGGAGTAAGGAAAATGCAGGACTGTGTTGAATCCATTTTTGAAAAGAATTAGATAATAGTAAATAAATAAGTTGCACACAGAGCTTGCCTTCTTTGTACTCTGTTTATGTTAATGTTTCTTCTGTTTATGTTCACTTATGTTACGGCAAAATTATGACCAGGGTCCGACCAATATGAGAATTTTGGGGCTGATGTCAATACCAATAAAAGGGAGCAAGAAAATTCCAATATCTGATATATTGGCCAGTATGATATGCATA
>JAQFJA010000012.1:9761196-9776948 GCA_029874485.1 Naso brachycentron | reverse complement strand
TGAGTAACTGTTTAAAAGCATTTATCAAACATAAACAGGTTCCACCTTATCAAATGTGAAGGTTTTCTCAGTTTTATATCGGTATTAATTGAATATGTATTGAGTTTTAGACTGTTGGTTCGACCTGACAAGCTTTTTTTTTTTTTAGCTTATGATAGATAAGATAGGTTTAGATAATTTCTGTGGTAACAAATACTAAAAATAATGGTTGTTTTTAGGGCCTGACCAGCGTATTGCTTCCCCTGATATTATCAGCTGATGCTGGCCTATCGCAGATTTCCATTCTCCGATATGTGACGATTGTAAAACTGTTTTTTAAAGCTAGAAAAAATGTTTGGACTAGTGATTTAAAATAGTGTAATTACATAGTTTGACCAGCAGAGGACTGTCTGTTATTCAATGCTTTAAGTGGGCTGAAATGCTCTGGTACACAGTACCCCCACTTCTAGATTTGCCCCCTGGCGTACTGAGACCTCTTTTTTTTTCCCACTTAAAGCACTGCCATTATTTAATAATTATTAAGTGAAGTTATGACTGTTTAGTGCACTGATGTTTGGAATAAATTTTGTTAAAATGTAAGATATCCTGCCTCCATTATGTATTTTTGTATTCGATAATGACATTCAGCTGATAATATTGGCTAATTATCGGATATTACAATTTTCCATATCCAAATCCCATATCGCTGGGGCCCTAGTTGTTTTCAGCCCTAAAAGAAGCCAATGGACTGCTTGGTCCATCCATCCTGTCCTCCTCGTCCTTACTGTTCATGTGAACAAAGAATTAAATGAAAGCTGTTTGAACAAATGATCAGCTGTCTGGTTTCTAAAGAGGACAGCCTTCTGGTTTCATGTCTGAAAGTTTTGTGGTTTGGATCAAAAGGTGTCTCTTGGAGAGTGAAGCGGTGCTGGAAAAATGTATGCAAAAGATTTAGATACGGAGAGGTAATGCATGAGCCAGTGCTTGACCTTTCTGCAACACTTCCAGCTTTTCTCACATTACAGTAACATTTCTGCTTTTCTCTTTACTTTAAAAAGACCACACTCTCTCCGCTGTGGGATGAGGACTGGGTACATCAGCTTTTCATTTGTAGTAACTCTTGCAGCAGGTTTTCATGCTTTTGGGCACATTCAGAGGATTCCGGTTTCTTGACATGCCTGTACAACTAAAAGAGATTTTCTGTTGTCATTTAGACTTATTTAGTGTATTTGGCAACTGCTATCGCTGCTCAAGCAACAAAGCAGCACAAGGGTTAAGCAGGTTTCATACAACACCGAGGTGGCGAGTGAGCTAATTGGGGATTAACAAAGAGGTGAGACAAGTGCTGAGCCCCTCTCTGTGCCAAAGGATGCTCTGATTGTCTTTCTTCGTGGTTTTGCTCACCCGCGTTCCTCACCTGCCACGCTTTTGTTTCATTTTATCCCTAGATTCTCATTCCCTCTTTCTCACTCTGCTGGATTTCTTTTCTCTTCGTTCTCTAACCCTGGTGTTATTCTCCCTCTCTTTCGCTCTGGCTGATTCTCATCAGCCTGTATTAGTTGCAAATGTAGAACTAAGTGGCTGTGACAACATTCTCAGAAGCTCCAGCTGCCACAGATTTATTGAGTTATTAATGTAATGTACTGTGATTAAAAATGCTAATTTTCCCTAAATTGTACACCAGCTTACACAGTTTTTTTCAGAAGCTGATGTAATTACATGGAAAATGAAACAAGGGCTGATGATTTAATCTTTGCAGTCAATTGCCTCTGCATACAAGAAAGAATTACCTACATGATACAGAATTATTATTTGGGCCACAAAAAGCGAAATAACAGTGGAATTCTTTTGTACTGAATAATCAGTGCACATGCTGTTGCATCGTGTCAGCTTTGGTGCACAAATGCTCATATTTGAACCATACATATGTGCCATTAGCTTGTATTTCTTTTCATGTTGTCTTACCACAGAGCATAATCTGTGAGGCATTGGATTGAGTGTAAAAATACTTCAAAATTCTTATCTTGCTGCTAAAGTAAGCCACTCAATACATGCAGGGCAGCTCTGGTTTTACATTTAAAGCATGTATCTTCAATAAATAAAGAAAAAAAAGTTTCCCTTTCCTGTATTATTATGAATTGTGTCCACGTCTATTTTGAATAATTTCCTTTCCCCTGGGGAATTTGTTAGTGTGCCTTCCTTGGCTCATTTTGGCCTCTCATTATGCATTCATGTATTCGTTTATATAATGCACAACACTGCAGCTTCATTGGACAAATCTCAGTCGTTTCTGGACAGCATTGTGCATGATATTTCCTTTCTTTGAATCTAGTTCTTTCCTTCACTTCTACCTCAAGCAGTCGGCATCTCCCGTTACAGTTACTTTGCCGAATTTGCAAGGTTCCTTGGGAACATCGCTGGATTGAGTTAGCTCCTCAAAAAGTGATTCTCATTTGAATAATAAGACCAAAATTTTTTTTTTCCCTTGATCACTCGATCTTAGTAGAGCACTTCTCCTGAGCAGCACCGTGCTGCAACGTTATTCCACCCCTTTAAAATCTCTGCAAGATTACCAGAACAGCTTTAGATATTTGCTTGGATCCCTTCCAGATTCCTCAGCTCACTGTAACAGATCCTCGTCACTATCAGCACCACTTTAGAGGCCATGTCTCCTGAATGGATCCTATAGGTGAGTGTGTGAAATATAGGCCATGTAAGATGTCTTTTTCTCTCTAGAAAGGATTGACTCATATGTGGAGTACAGCAGAGCAAGTGGCTCCGGCCTTCCAGATGTCCTAGACATAACAGAGGCTTGTCAGCTCCGTGGCTGGGCTCTAAATGGGTCACTCTCCTTGATATCACACAGCTCCTTCACAATGACCCCACTGTTCTCCTGATATTACAGCACACCAGGTGGCTCACTGTGAAAGTCATGGCCAGACAAATATGGCCTGCATGTGTTTGCGAGTAGTCAAGAAAAACACACGAAACGCGCACTCATGTGACTGTTGGCTGCAGAGTTGTTTGTTTAAGGTATGGAGATGGTTTTAATGCACACTGCTGCCCATATTCAGCAAACACACATTTTCTGACAGAACTTATAGAGAAGACTCACAGGCGTGGTAAAAACAAGTATCGGATTTTTCTTTTGCTGCATGATTTTACGATGCAAAGCTCTGATATGGGGGAAAATGCATTCTTCATTGGTCTGCGATTCACCTCTTCGAGCGCATGCTTGTATATAGCATAGCATGCCATACAGGGAGCCCTGCACAGAGTAGTAGGAGGGTAGTAACAAAAGAGAGAGAGGGAGAGAGAAGGGGGTGGGAGGATGGCAGTTCAGTGATTTCTGATTTATGGTTTGATTACAGTCTTTCCATCCCGCAGGAGACCGGCTGTATTTGCCTGCATCACGTGAACTTTTTCTCACATGGCTGAGCGGTGCAGCAAGCTCCGGCTCGTTCTGCTCCACGTCAAAACGAAACACACATTTGCACATACACATTCTGTAGGCTGGCATTCAGGCCCATGAACGCGCTCACAAATACACACTGATTGAGAGATAAAATGGAGAATGGCTCTTTTAGTCAGCTGAGCAGTCTCCTCTCCAGCAGCTTGGCAACCATTCAATACCATTTACCTCCTACTGGGAAATAATATTGATATTCATGAATGTACCCAGCAAAAGGACAAAAAATAAGTTGTATAATAGACAGTGTGATCCGAGCACAGGTGTCCACAGTCTTAGGTACATGACATTCGACTTATCAGAATGAATATCAGCACTTTTACTTACTCACTGCACTGCAAATATAAATGAGAAGCCGCACTCTTCTCATCTAGGATGTCAGTGTCACTGTTTTGTAAGAAAAGCAGCCTTGAAATTTAGACAATGCACCTTTTTTCTTTCACCTGTAGCTGGCTGGATATTCTCTGCTGAGAGCTGCATTCCATTAATAGTCCGCGAGTGATCAGACCTTGGCGAAAAAGAATCACAGTAGCAAAGTGCGCTCCCTTTATGTGCCATTAGTGTTTTTAACCAGCATCGATCCACCTGCATTTAGACCATGTTGGTGTATGAATAGGATGAAAGCTGCACTGAAAGAGCCAGTCACCGATATCATGTCTCCCCAGACATTCATTAAACTGCCATTCATTCTTCTCCTCAGGCCTCCTCAGGCCTCTTACTTTGAAATTCTCTAACTGCACATTCTGTACCAGGGACTCCCGAGCCTCGTGAGCGAAGAAGTACTTTCGAGTTCACCTCGTCACTCAGGCTGGTTATGAAACACTTTAGTAACGGGGAAAACTAGGTGTGGATTTGCAGCTTTGGTGGGACCGTCCCAGCTGTCACTGTAGCACTGAGAGGTTAAGAGTTTATCATCTCAGACTATTTTAAGCTTTAATGTGAAATTAATTTTCAGTCTTTTTGGGTGTCAATTGACTTATTTACCTTTTCGTTATTTGGCAAAAACTGTAGTTACCCAAAAGAGAAAAAAAAAGTTCTGTAATGTAATGATGAATAAGACTTACACCTCTTGTATTTTAATGACATACTTGTGGGTCGGCACTAAATGTAGTTTATACATCAGTTAGCCTGCAGTCTTTCAGCTACACATGCGGTTAGAGGCCCTAAATATTCCATACTGTAAAAAAAACTTGATAATGCTTTAAGAACCTAACCAACATGATGTGGGCATGTTGAAAAACAATGTGGGCTAATATTCTTTGGTAGTGCAGTGATTTGATGTTCCTAAGTCAATAGTGCTTCAGAGAAGCTGACAGCGCTTCTGCTAGCAACGCTGGCCTTCAAATGTCAGTCAGCAGCTGCTGTGGAAAAATCCACTCAGAGGCTAAAGACGCTGTTTCCACTGAAATGCCAAAAAATGGCCTTATTCTCTTCTTTAAATGGAAAAAACATGCATGATAACTGCTGTATCGCCTCAGTTAATATTTGCTTCTACAAAAAGTGAAGAGAATTAAAATATGAGTTCTACTTTTAGTTCATCATTTTTAGTTGTTGCACTTTTTTTAAGGAGCATTTCAGTTGAACTAATTTTCACTTTAGTCTCTTTAGTCACAGTTTTTATCTTTACATGTGCCTTAAATGTAGGTTTTTGGCCACAAGAAGACACTGATCGCTACAGTTCACAACAGACAAGGTCCTCGTGCATTGCAAAGAAGATTTCATTAGTAGAAACTTGAGAGAAAAATGACTGATCACTCGATTTTTTGCCACTTTATGTGATTAGTTTGGATCCAAATTTGACATCTTTTTAAATGACTACAAATAACAAAATACATTTTTTTATATTAAAAAGCATGGCTTTAAATTGAGATGAAGCACCAGAAACACCAAACTGCGGACAGATTTGTGGATGAGCATGAACACACTACAGTCGGTCAAGCTGACAGCAAAGCACAGAGTGGACCTGATTGTTTCTGGCAGCACTCAGAAAGATCTCAAATTAACACCTAGTGAGAGGTGATGTTAAAAACCTGCGAATGCTCGGGAAAAAAAGAAAAAAAAAAAAAAAGGCCAACTAGAATGACGGGTGAGCTCGCGGCGGCTCCGGCATCGGCAGGTACATTTAAATATGAACGGCCCCGACTGAAAGGTTATGACCTGTAAAGAAGGGGAACGATTTGAGCGAAGCGTGCGGCAGGGAGAAATGTCAGAGTGAGAATGGCAGGAAATATGTTAGTGACAAGGAAAAAGCTGCCCCTGGTATTCTAGAGCCCCGATGAGTAAAAATAGGGCATTGGGCAAGAAGGCAGGAAACCAGCAGAGCGAGGCCTCTAGTAGGAATTTCTTCTGGGGAGGAGAGATAAGGGACTTAACTCCCTCCTGTCTGGGCGAGCCGACTTTAACATGCGACATGTGATCACTGATCACTTATGTAGAGATGGACAGAGGGAGAGGAGATTGAAGAATTGAATAAATGATTTGAGCACTGCGTTATGTGAGTGTGAATGTGTGTGCATGGATGTGTTTCTTAGTGTGTGTGTGTGTGTGCGTGCGTGCAGTTTTCTTTTCTTTATGATGACTTGTCAGTTTTTGAACATTGACAGGTTGTTTTAATTAGGTCAACACTTCTGAAGGAAACCAAAATTGCACACACACAAAGACTTTCTCTGGCAAAACACACACAGTCAGACACACACACACACACACACACACACACACACACACACACACATTGAGGTAATGGCTAAGGAGTGGAAAGTACCGTGTGTGAGAGTCTGAGGTTCCTCAGGTTAAAGAGTGGAAGTTAGACAATAAACAGTGGCCTTATCAGGCTCTGGGCAGAGCTTCCAACCTGATAGGCCAACATATCACTCTGACTATTAGAAACAAATATGCCCTTACACCATTCGCCTCAGCCAACTCACTCCTCTGAATGAGCAATTTGGATTAAAACACCATCAGTGGCATGTTTGGGATTTTAGAGCCTAAACTCTGCACTTCTTTACCATCACTCTGCCACATTACCCCAATTGAGGTGCGTTATTAGATTTGTCCAAAGTTATGTAACAAAATTTATCGAGATTTTTTTGCAAATCAAATCTTCGGGCTCAGTGTAATGTGAGATCGATGCCCCAAAAGAGGCGAGACATCGAGATGATTATCACATCGTTGATTACAGTCATTTGTTCGTGGCGTGGCAGCTGCTGAGCATATAGGGCGTTCACTGACAGCTACCCAGATGACATGCTGACCACTTCTTATAAACTGTGGGTGGTTCAGGAGTTCCCGATGTTGATCTGGTACATCGGCAAAGTCAAAACGTGCCAAACATCTAGCCTACTCAAGAGGCTAAATATAGCGCGCAGCAGCTTCACATTTACACCAACAATAAGTCCACTGACATTCATTTATTGTTTTGAAGTGTCTTGTTCCTCTTCTGAGAGTTGAACAAATCATAAACATTGATTCTAATGATCAACTTTGCATCATTTATTTCTTATGAGAACTGCTTGCTGAATTTATACAAGTTGGAAAATTAGGCACATAAATTTTATGTTTCTAGACAATCAAGCTGAAAGTCTGAATTGCTTCCTGCTGTTAATGTGGCCTACGTTCACAGACACAAGTGGACCAAATCAGTTTTTTTTTTTTTTTTTTCACTTTTACGTGACGCAGATCTCATCCTTTACATGACAATGTGAACGTCACAGGTCGCATTTAATCAGATCTTTTTATATCTGATTTGCCCCACTTAGACATGGCGTCCTAAATCAGGTGCTGATCAGAAGTTTTTGCAACATGACCTCAATCTGAGCAGTCAAATGAGAGTTCAGCTTTTATGTTGCTCACTCGCCTGAGCTGAGCGTCTTGAGAGACTTGTAAGAAAAGTGCTGGAGTCCTTGACATCACATCCCAGTTCTCCTGACACACACCTCAGTACAAATGTAACAGACGTTGCCTCTCAAAAAATACCACAATTAAAACTGTGTCTCTCTCCTCATCATGTATCATCTGCTCACAGGTTTGCTGGTTTCACGTCAGCTAATAAATGAAACCATAAACACGTGCTTCAGTGGCCTCAGTCTTTAGTTTTGAAGCAGTGTGCTGCATGTGCCATCTTTGTCATTGTTCTTATGTGCAAGCATGTCCGTTCATTACCATGACCAGGTCACACTGGAGGGAATAGTGGGAACAGCCAAACAAACAAACAAAAAAAAACTTCAATCAAGCACTAAGGCTTGCTGTGTGAACTTAGCCTCAGCATGACAGACTTTTGATAAGCTGTGAAATAAGAGTAACCTCTGGACACGAAGAAGAAGATACTACTTTTTACCTTAAAAAATTGTTTAAGGTTGCCAGAGGAAAAAAAGGCTGATGGAGATTTGAAAAAATCCAAAAGCAGGAAGGGGAAGATGAGTGTATGAGTTTTGGAACACAGGATTTGTGCAGCACTCTGACAGAACAGCAGCTTTGTATGAAATATACGGTCGGATAATTAGCGTTGAAAAACAGAAGCACTTGCATTGACAAGAGGAACGGTGTTACGTAAGCGTCCTTATGTGTCCTTGTTGTGTCCAGCCGCTGTCATATTGAGGACACAGCCTTCCCTCCAGCAACATTGCTGTATGAGACAATAACCTAAATACCTGTCGGATTTCTCTCTGTGTTTCTTAACCTCACTCTATCTTTGTGATCCCATTTCATCCTCGCTCCTTTTCTCCCTCTCTCACTCCCCCTCCTTACCTTCACTCCCTCATGGTCACTCTCTTAAGTGATTGCTACATTTCATCTCACGGTAAATCGGCCGTCAGCCCGGTGAGCTATCATTATGCAAATGATGGGCAATTCAATTTCAGTTGGTCGGAGGGGGAATTTCTAATTAGGGTGAGGCAAAGCACTCAAGATGGAGAGAAAGATGTAAAGGCAAGGAGAGAGGAAGGCAGAGAGTTTCTGGAAATGGATAGCAGAGAGTTAAGAAGAAAGGAAGCCGGGAGAGAAAGGGCTGGGAGAGGAGAAGTATCCATCCACAAAATCAACACCTGCATTACAATTATACTTTTCAGCTGGTCTGCGAGTCTCCAGCCTGCCGCTCTTCCCATTGTTTTTTTTTCTTCCTTATCCAGTTAATTTTAATGAAGTACTGGCCCCTGAGCTTTCCCAGGAAAGGATCCATATAAAGGGTTTCTCATGCTCAAGGCCGCATTTATGATGTTTTCACTGTGGAAAAAACACTGTAAACTCAAACGTCAAGTAAGATGGATGGCCAAAAAACTGTGTATTCATATTGACACTTTAAAAGTTTTCAGTGGTGAGCAAAGTTCTTAAATTAGCAAAGCAACAGTTTCACTTTGAAAGTTAACTTTGACTCATCTGCTGCTAATGAGATTACAGTTGTCTCATAACTTGTGACAGGTCATGTATGCAGAGTATTCGGGGGGGGATTTAAGCTTTGTATGTTAACGGAATTTCCTCCAAGTGTTCAAAGTTATCAGTTAGGTTTAAATTGTTAATTCTTTGTCTATGTCAGAAAATAAAGATAAATGGTCATGAAATTTTTATACATATATATATACACACACACATATATATATGTCCTAGAAATAAAAACAAATAATAAATATGCACTGAGATGAAACAGAAAAATTTTTTTACCAATGTTTTTAAAAACTGAAACAAGAGAATTGCAATTTTGGAAGAAGAATGACTAATCAATTAACTTTTTTATTAACTGACAAATTAGCTATTCAGTATCCATTAAACCAAAAAATTTTCTTTGAAAGCTATTTTTCTCTGCATATATAGCTGAGACAAAATATCCTCTCAGCTTAAAGGCCTCATGATTGAATATTTCAAGTGTGTGGCTGTTAGAAGCTTTCTCTCTGTCTTCAAATATTTCTTATTGTTTAGAAATGTACGTTTTGTTTTGTAAGTCAAGTCAAGTCTTCAGGGATTCATGTCTCAAGACTTGTGTCTATTTTTTTTTCTCTTACAGTTTGTCTGATTTGTTCCCAGCTACATCTGAAATTAAGGCCTGTTAATGGATGCTAAAAAATCAATTTCCTACAACTACACTTTTGAACTCTGCATGCATACATGCATTATTACTAAGCACGGCAGCGCAAGTTAAAATGGGGTGTCAAAGTGACATTGACATAGGCACATGCAGGCTCAGTATTACTTGCACTTGCTTGTTTCTCTTGGCGTAAAAGACTTTGCCACTTAACTCTGTAATTATCTCTGATTTGCATTTGTGTTTAGCAAAAAGTATTCAGCTGTATTAATAAATATTGAATATTCAATAGGCCTATTGATCTATGTAGGTAATGTCTTTTCATACAATACATATACAATGCAAACAATTACTTTTTTATTTTTAGTCTGTAATGCCTACACTCCGTCTCTTTACATTTTAGTGTAATTGATAAAAGCAGCTTTGGTATTAAGAGATGTGACAAGATAAATACAATTAATACATTTGCAAAATGTGCAGGTTTGTGAATTACATCCTCACAAATGATTTTTCATGATGCTGTCAAGCTGCACTGTGCTACATGTTTATTTTGACGCAGCGTCTTTTTTTCTTCCCGTCACTGTAATGAAACAGTGGGCTTGTCTGTTATTTTTCTTTTCTTTCAGCAGCCCAGAGGGACCACATATTTCCTGTGGGGAAAAGAAAAGAAAAACATTGGTCAAACTGTTTCATCTCGATTAAGTGAATGTGCTCAATTTACCTGCACAAGACAGTTGTTTGCATACTCGAGCTGTTTGTGTGTTTGTGTGTTAGCGCTCAGTTAACAGTCATTTAGGACTTGATTCACGTGTTGGTTTAGTCTTGATATCTCACACTGTCCACTCTTTCTGTGTCCATGTGCGTGTGTGTGTGTGTGTATACACATACGCGTGTGGGCGTTTGCACTGTTTTTCACATCCACACATATCTGAACATGTGTAGGTGTATGAATGTGTCGGTATCAACCATACATTCACACACACACAACACACACACACACACACACACACACACACACACACACAGGATTCAGCTGAGATCAGCAGCTCACCCTAGGCTGTCAAATATTCTGTCAGCACAGCCCAAGAATCACAATTGGACTCTTTGGGAGGCATTAATTCAAAGCACCGTAACAATGCTCTCTGAAACCAAATCAACTGCCTGTAGTCAGCATATCAACTCTCAGCTAACTCTCTCCCTCTATCTCTCTATCTCCATCTCTGACTCGCTCTTCCCTGCCTTTGCTGCCTTGTCTTTTCCTATCCTCACTGCCTTTTTTTTGCTCTCACTCTCTCTCTCTCTCTCCCTCTCTCTCTCTCTCACGTTCTCTCTCCCCCCAGTGTGTGATTGAACTTCTAAATATGTTGCTAAAGCTGACTTACTGTACAAGAATGCCTAACATAGACAGTGTGACTTCCTCTGCAGCTCATGTCTTGGGCAGCAATTTCATTTCAAGTAAACGGATTTAAACTTAAAATTAACTGCGGCATCACCAATGCTGTGCATCTAATATCATTTCAGAGCAACTACATTAATTAACATCGTGATTTTGCTGTTTTAATTGCGCAAGGTCATGCTCAGATTGTGTTCTCTATAAGCTTTTTTTCTTATCGTTTTTTTTTTTTTTTTGGTAACAGTTTTGATAGTCCACCTACGGATAGTTTAATGAGAATTTGTAACATTTCAACTGCATATCAGTTGACATTCAACAGTGTAACTGTTTCTTCTAACCCTAACCCTAATTAGTTCACTGTCTCATTAATCTTTGTTGAACGTTGTGAATTAAATTCAGAAAACATTCTGAAAATGTTCAAATAATATTGATAATGTAAATACAAATATTCAACAATTATGACAACAATATTATTAACAACTGATATGTTGTTGAAATGTTACAAATACTCCATAAACTATCTGAAGACAGACTAATTAGATAAAGTGTAACTGTCTTTTATTACTTTTAATACAAATTGTCATGTAATAGTAAAAAGGCCAGTCAACTTTTCTTAAAGCTCAATTTTACATGTTGACATTGTTTTTTTTTCTGAACCAATAGACCAAAATAAAAGGACAAACACAAAATTCATAATGATAAATAAAACATGAAAGATGCAAAGTTGCAAAATGTCACGTTTGAAAAACTGTTATCACAGAATGTCTGGCGTAATTTTAAACAAATGGTTGACAGTTGATTGCTGGATTTTTGATCAGTACATTTATGTTTCTAATTCACTCATCACTTCAGCACCACTCCTTTCCTGTATTACTATCAGCATATATTTATATATATGTAACATGTTTGCTATGCTCTGTCAAAAGAAACATGAAAACATTTCATATCACAGTCATAGAATTACTCCTGAAATCAGATGACAAATCCAAACTGACATTTAAGAGTCTCTGCTCTCCTCAGCAACCCCAATTTGTTAAGGACTTATCCCCCTCAGCTTCTGCCTGTATTAAAATAATCTAGCCTTTGCCTGTACCTCTGTTGAAAAAAAAGAAAAGAAAAGCGAAAATCCCCTGTTTTTGTATTAGCTAAATCTTCTCCCGACCATCTGTTTTCTGCTGTAATACTCTGGTTGTGGCCGGCGTACATCTGGTTGTCAGTTGTTGGTTGTAAGTTGTATTGTTGTGACGCCGTGTTGTTTTGCCTCCAGAAACCACCTCATATAAAAATGGAGGTGCTTTGAAAGAAATAGATAAATGGAAATGAAAAGTTTCTTTTCTTTGCTTTGTATCGGAGAGAGCAAGGGCACTGACTGCACTTCATTAATGTGCTTCATCTCCTTTGCTTTTGTGTGGAACGTAACACAAAGGGCAGGTGTGTTTGTTTGTATGAGAAAGAAAGCGACAGAAACAAAAGTGAGCATCAGTACGAGGTGATGTGTTGAAGTGATCTTCATGGCATCTGTAGTTTAAATGAAAAAAAAAAAATCGGCTCTCAGCTTTAGTGTAGGTCCAGCTTGCTTCCTCTTTCTTCCACTTGAACTGAACCATGTTAGTCTTTAATTTTGCACTTTGATGAATTCTACAACAAACTATACGTGGCCACTGACTGGAGAAAAATCTTTAATTACATCTATGACTTGTATTCCATTTTCCTGTGTGAAGAGTTCAAAAATGCAGTGTTTAATCCACTCAATAATCCACTCAGCCGACTGTGCTCCGTGCGGTTTTAGATGGTGCTGTTGAATTTCCTATCTACTGACCTGAAAACATGCAGCCCAGCTCCACATTGTTGTTCCAGTGGATACAGAGTCGACAGCCTTCTGTAGCTGCAGGTAGACACACAAAGTTTTGTTAGAAAGAACTAGAAAGAGTCGAGGGGAAGAGAAGGGAGAGCAGCGCAGTGGCAGAAAAGTTTGAAGAATGAGCACAAAATTGGAAACTGACACTGCATTGCAGATGCCTAACCCACATTTTTACCATTAACTGTTATTTCTCTAAAATAGCAAAACATTTTCAGCTGTTTATCACATGGAATAATGTGGTTACAGTCAAGTTATGACAAGTGCAGCAGCTGTGGTTAAAGCCGAAGTTCTGGTTCATGTAAAGAATTACCGCAAAATTGATAAAGTTAGAGTGAGATGTGAATCAGGTGCAAAATTGCCACGATCAAAGGCAAATGTGACCACCACGAGAGCCTGCGTTTTAAGGCATCATTCTTATTTCTTGAAATGCCGGGAGAGATAAATGATAAAGGAAATAAAAGCACAACAAAGAGAGCCAGATGAGTATACGCACTGATTGAATGCAAGAGAGTGAGGGAGGCAGATGTCAGTGGCTCAGCTTAAGAATTTTCTGCTGATGTATTGTGTAAACTACGAACAGCGTTGACTAGTAGATCCACGAAAACTATTGGCGTGATATAAACAGAAGATAAGGCAGCATGAGGAATGGTGGAGGCAGACAGAAAGAGACCAAGAGGAAAAAAGAGAGAAAATTGTTGTAATTATTACAAAATCAGCAGTCCCCACCTCAGAAATACGAGAATAAGCATGTACATACAAACTCAAGTGAGTTTACACCAGCAATGGATGGAAAGTCAGTGTAAAAGCTGCAGTTAGCTGACCCGCATCAGATGCTGCTGTTGGCTGGATATTTCCGGTGGTGTGATCAATGGTTTGAGTGTCAGTCGTGACCTGAGGCAGGTAGACACTGGGTTCATCATGGGTCTTTTTTACACACACACACACAACTCATGAGTCTGTCTTTCTTATTTATCTGCAAATAAAAAAAAATTACATACAAACAAGTAGTGCATGGTCAAATGGAATTATGTAAACAAACAGTTACTGCAAACATACATGTGGATGTACAGTTTGCATCAATAATATATGTTTTTGCAATTCAGGTTGTGGCTTCCATCCCACAGAAATCAATACTTTGTAATGAGTCACGATATTTCACAGGCACTGGCTTAGAAATAGAGTTGAAACACATTTCCACACCCAATCTGGAGCTATATAGTTATGCAGGTTACTTCTGGTAAATTTGAGTGGATCTGTCCTCATGTTTGAAAAAAAACATCACTTACATGCCACTGTCTCAAGCTTTAAAGGATCATATCAGTCTATTTTTGACTTCTCACTATTAGCAGAGATCGCCCTTCCACAAATGTTGTTTAAATTCCACCATGTGTTTACTTTAGTAGATCTCAGACTGCATTTTTAAACCCCATTCACTGCCATTCATGTTGAAACAGGGTATTGAAACACTACAGGACATGTGAAAGTTGCTAGGTATAGGTAATTAACCCTTCTAAGGAGAATATTTGTGCTTATTTAGTCAAAAATCGCTAACAGGAGAGAAAGAGAGAGGGAAGCTTAGAGTTGTTGAGACAAAAGTATTACGCCTGGAAAAATACTTGAAAAAATTACTTTCTGTAACGTTAATTGACATCTCACGGATTAAGATTTGGGAAAAATGTGTGGGGTTTATGTAACCTATGTAGTAGATGCTGACAAAGGACAATGACATGCAGGAATACTGGTATGGTCCTTTAAGGACTAGAGCTCACTAGAGAATTTAGGAATTCTCATCAAAAGATGTCACAGAATCGTTTAAAGTAAAAGTGGTTTCATACAGTTAAGAACCTTACCTTGTCTTCTCACAACTCCAGTATGATTGATGCACATACAGTAAACCTCTAACAAACTAATATGGTAATTCAGCTCAAGCTTAAATATAAAGCTAAACCAAGAATGTAAATGTGTCAAATCTAAAACACACGATGGAAATAATACATGAATCATCTGTCTTCAAATTAAACAACGTCACATTTGGTGCAAATTTCTAAAGGAAAATGATTCATCACAATGCAATATGTAAACCAATGCTGCACACTGGAGCTGTCTTTGTCTCAGACTAAAGTCTGTTAAAACCACTGAAAAAGTGATTCATGCTCTGTTATTGACTGTTAGACCACCACAGCTAGAAATCTGACTGATATTATTTAATATGTTCATGTAACAGCTTTGACAGGATAATGTGTTTTACCAGTTGAAACATCAGGAAGAATTGAACAATGCAGGCGCGCAGTGGCTATTTGCAGTGAGGGCAATGCTTTGTATTATTGATCTTCAGTTGTCAGTGTGCATGCATTGTTGAGTGCATACTGTACATACAGTATGAGGCACTGTCTCCATTATGTATAAATACAGCAAGTGCGTACATGCACGATTGTGTGTGTGCATACATTACTGTATACCATAGATGAGTGATAGGATTTCCCTATAAGCCAGTCTGGGCCTTGCATTCCTCTCATCGGTGGAGTCTAATGTGTGCAGGCCTTTCAGCTAATCTGGGAAGAATGTCGGCTGCAGACACACATGTGTTCCATTAAGTCCAGATCTGCGTAAATAATATAACATGCAACTGCTAACGTTACAGGTAACTATACCCCCACAGCTGTGCCTTTGGCTTTACAGTGTCCCACCGCCCCCCACCTATAAAAAGGCAAAGGCAGCGCTGATATCTAATGAGTAGATGTATTGTAGCGCCTCCTGTGCTTCAGGCTGTGGTTTGGAGAAAAATAAAGATGAAGACTTTTTATTAGATAACAGAAGCAGACAGATAACGGATTTTATTGGATATTTAGAATAATAGAAAATCTGATATAAAAATATGAGCCAATGTCATTTTCTCTTTTCCTTTTATGTTTTTTGTTTTCACATAAAAACACAACATAAACACAGCTCTTGTCCTCCAGCTGTGAGACCTCTCAACCTAGCCTTCGCATTTAAATGCAGAAAAGAGTTTTTATTTTTAGAATCTTTGAATTATTAATAC
>JAQFJA010000012.1:9602407-9613671 GCA_029874485.1 Naso brachycentron | reverse complement strand
TCTGCAGAGGAGTCACATATACAGGAAAGAGAGATAAGGGATAAATGGGAGTGAAAATCCCAGTGCTTTAACTGAAGTGGTTGATATTTACGTTATTGATATGTAGCATACCCCCTGCTCCAGACTGTTGTCTGCTGTGTTCATACATGAGGCTCACTAGTCCGTACTTAGGACTAGAGGGTCGCCAGGGTGAAGTTCGGGTCGAATAATCCTGACATTTGTGTTTACACACATGGCTCCCTGGGTAAGCTCTAGATAAATTCAGATTCACAGTGCATGTGTGAAAGGGGTTCTTGCAAGTCCAGTCATTGTAATAACACTGAAAGCTGAAAAGGATATCCATGCTATTGCATTTTATTTTTTTTGTTTGTGGCTCATCACTTCCAAGACGTAATTCATTGCTCCCATTAATGGCAATTAAGCTGCGTTTCCACTTAGAGTTGTTCAGATACCGATACCAGTATCTGAAAATGCTGCTGATACTACTGAAAATGCTGGTATAGGTATCACCGAGTACATTAGAGGTAAAAAAAAAAAAGGTACCCAGCTACTTCCCAATTAGCTCAGTTAGTGGTCATTGACATTACATGCCTGCAATCAGTTTTTGTTCTGCCCCTCTAAAACAATACTCAAGAAGTTGGGCTGTCCTGCTGTGGCAACTACTATTTTTAAGAGCGTCAAAGAGGAACGGAGAGAGCCGACGGAGCTAGCAAAATATCTGCATTCAGCAATATTTTACACTGGAAAGTCAAAAGAGATATCTGCCACTCCACGAGTTTGGGTATTGGAATCAGTATCAGGAATGAAAAAAATGGTATTTGAACATCTCTGTTTCCACTAAGCAGCACAGTTCGTCCTCATATAGTAGGGCACGCAATTATTTTAAAATCGTGGATGGTACCAAAATAACTGATCCGTACCATCCTGTTTTCTGGTCATCCTTCCATTGGGGTACCAGCACACTGATTCGGCATCTAAAGGGCGGAGCTAGACACACTATAGTCCGTGGATTGGTTGGCAGAATTGTCACTTGCGTGCCATGGGGAATAAAGGAAAAACACAACACCAGCCATGTTTGAATATCTCCTTGACAACAAGAGTGAAGAACCAGGACTGTTTATGGTTTATGAGAGCAGAGTGGCGTTCTTTTTCATCGTTTAATTTATTGACGGGCTATACTCTGTTGTGCTACTCCTGTAGCTGATGTGGCTGTCTCCATGGGGGCATAAACCCTGCATACCCAGTAGGGATACGGTTGGCAGTGGAAATGCAATGGTATCATATCGAACTACACTATACTGCTTGGACGAAATACAGCTTTAGTGAGACAGTAAACCAAACCAAATGAAGAGACAAAGAGTAGTGCTGCACATGTTATTGGAAAGACATTTTCAGTACTGTTAGTTCAGGCTAGTTTTTCCTGAGAGAACAAGACAAAGTTTGTCTTCAGGATATGACTCCCTCTTCAAGGATGAGTTAATGGTGAAGGCCTTACTGATGAGCTTCAGTTCTGGACCATAATGAATTCACCATAAGAAGAGGTTGCAAATTTAGAAATCTTGTACTGGCCAGCTGTGAGCAATATACCTTCACCAAAACAAGGCCTTTTATACTGAGAGGAATGTCCAGCACGTAGTTCCTCTCTGTATGTTTTATATCTGTGTGTGGGCTTGTTTGAGCACGCGCACACACTCCTTTAACACACAACTTCGCCCAAACATGGAGTTGTTTATGAGAACTATTCATGTTTATGTGCCGACAATTGGGTGAGGTTGGCAATGAGAGCAAGTACAGATCGTGGCATCGTTTTCTAATTAGTGAAATTGCTGCATTTGGATTGGACTGTGCGTGCCATAGATGGATATCCCTGACAGCCTGTCTGGTACATAAGTTAAACAGGAGAGTGGCTGGAGAGACTTCTAAAAGTGCGTGGTTGTTGAATATTGTTTAAGGGGAGTTATTGGTAAGGAGAGTTTGGCGTCTGGCTGCACACTTGGCCTCCCTGTGTGGAAACTTTAGGAAGATGCAGCCAAGTGAGCGTGAGACCCGCCGCTCATAAATTTTAAGAACACATGCAGCCACTCTCTCATTCTGTCTCTCTTATACCAACTCACAAACTCTCACTTTCCCTCTCACTCATAAACACACACTCGCGCATGCATTTTTGTCCCTCCCTCATACCCACACTTAGTCTTTACTCATCTTTATTTGTCTAGTCTGTCTTTGCACATAGCCTGCACACACTAGTTGCACCCGAAGAGCAGCCGTGTGTCTCCCCTCTGTGTGCGCAGTGTAATAGGAGATCTGAGGGCTTTCCGTGGGTGAGTAGGCGGGTCAGACTTAACTTAAACTAATGGCTCCCAGCAGTGTTGAATAGCCAGACACACTGGAGCCGAGGCCTGAGGTTTTGGAATGCCACTGCCGGCTCAATGCCTGCCTTTCATCGGCACCGAGTGAAGGAGAGAAAGGGAGAAAGAGAGAAAATAAGAGACAGGAGGGGGAGGAGGAGAGAGAGGAAAATACGGGACCCATTTGTTTTGGGTGATATGAGGATGCCTGAAAAGGAGGGCACAATAGTTGCAGAGTGGAAGGACAAAGTGTGGGGGGGTAGGGGTGGCAAAGGCGGGTCGGTGGACTGTGGGGAGAGAGGGGAGGGGGAGAGGCGTGTTTGGGCTAGTGGGATGTCAGGAGGGGGTAAAGTACCAGCCAGTGGTTGTTTTGTGTCAGAGCACCGTGGGACCCCCTGACCAGCCACCCATTCGATGTTAATGTCATTGGAATGAGCTGTAAATGAGTCTTAGGGGAATCAATATAGGCTTGAACAAAGGCCATGTTCAAACTAGTGCCAATCATTTAAGTGTTATTTCTTCTTTATGACCTTCCACAGGAATGACACAAACACTGCTGGCAATATAAAAACAGGCATCTGGTTGGAAATGCCTTTAGAAGTGCAAACATGTCGAAATACGTTTGAAATAATGTGATGTTATGTGAGACACATTTTACAAATGTGGCTGATGTTGTCTGTCACCAAAGTTATTTGCACAATATTTAATTTATCTCAAAACAATGAAATCAGAAGACGTAGTCTGATGATGTCGGGAAGCAGTGTATGATCGTGGTATTTGTTTATTCCATCTTTAAACAGCCACCAGTGCAGACAAAAATCGAACTGGCTGACTCAGGCAGAAATGTTCACAGACGAAGTTGAGTTTGCCAACTTCCTTTCTCACTCTGACTGATTTTACCTCGGAAGTGAGCGAGGGGAACCAAATTACACATAACCAATACTTTGAATACAATTACAGATACACAACTTAACAAAAGTCAAAGAAATTTTCACTTTAATGCAGCAATATTTCTTATTGTACATTTAATTCAACTAATAGTAGCACTATGGAGCAATGTTTTTATTTGTCCTGTTGTGTTTCCACCTTGTGCACTACCAGCATGTGCATGACCATGCAAATTAGTGCAGTTTGTGACAATGATACCCAAAGAAATTTACCATCACACTAGCAAAGGGCAGAGAATAAATCAACTGCAGCCAATTTAAAAATTCAAATCAGTGCAAAAAAACTGGCTTCGCAAATGAGGCATCAGTGAAAAAAGCTCTAAAGTCTGTATTTGTTTCCATTTCCGCTGACTTTAACATCACTACACTCAAAACCATCATAACACCAACATACTTATGTAAGAACTGTGATGGTGTGGTTTGCAATTATATTTTCTGTTGCCTCCAAATAGTCAGACAATGATAAAGCAAAAACTATGTAATTTAGCATCATCAGTGTCATTTAATACATAAGGAAGATCAAACTTTTGAAAGTTTGCGGTATGGATTTCTCAATTCAACAGCTGTTATTGACTATTTTGCACCACATGCTAAACAGAAAACAGAAATAGAAAGAGGCACTGAATTAGAAGTTTTGCTGTGAAAAATGATGCTTATGTCTTCTGGCATGTTTGCTAAATGTTTTATTCATTCAGCCACTCTGCTTACCAGAGCCAATTTGTGGTTTGTATACTGTTTTAAAATGTTTACTGTGGAGTCTTAGTCCTTTGCACTGTCAAGCTGAAGCGTTTTTTTTTTTTGCTTTTTTTTTCCGATGAGTGGGTCCCTGTTTTGTTTATCAGCACACACACAAGGAAAATCAATACAATACACAGTTTTACTATGGTGAACAAAACAGTTCCATTATCACAGGTAGAAATAACAGGCCAAGAAACATAGAACGTGCCAACAAAGACATGCAGGGGAAAATGACACTACAAGGTAGAAAACATAAATGTAACCAATGCTGGCTTTAAAATTTTATAATTAAAAAATTTTGAAAACTTTCAAATCACTTAATGGGAATTGTGATTAACAATGAAACATAAAGCTAAGCTGTGTGTGTTTAAAAGGGCTCCACAGGGCTATGTTCACAATAATACGTTGTACAGTCTTTCTCGAGAAAAAAGTTTTCGGACCACAACAGTCCATATGTGTTCGGACTAGCACACCTAAATATAGACGTTTTTTTTGTGTTTGTCCACTGCGCTTGTGTAGTAGATCAATAAAATGCTGAATTTAACTGCAACACAGCTGCTAGCATGGACCACAAGGTCAGCACAGCCTGTAATTTGTTGTAAATTTTGAATTTACTACTAATAATCACAGCTTATTCAGGCTGATGCCATTTGATCTTTTTCTGGAAAATAGTCATGCAAAGGGGCATGAAAAATCAGTGTGCCTGATCAGACCTGATAAGGGAGTGATTGTATTTGTCTCTCCCTAACTCAACCTGTCTAGATGCTCATAAAAATTAAAACAATTTTAACTTTTCAGCTTTGCACTGCTCGTCAGTGTCACTTCTGGCCAAAACAGTCAGTAAAATCAAGCAGGAGGTGGACTTTACTACTCACCACAGCCTTCCTGTTTTGTTGCCGGGGGAACAGTAGCAGAAACAATAGGATAATGGCGAACACGAACGAGAAGTTAATACTGATTGTGTTTTCCTACAAATGCTCTTCCAAGGTGTTTTTGGGGCGGCCGCATCTGGTGCGATGCTTCTCAGTGTGATCGGCCCTTTACTCTGTTTCCTTCTTTAGTCTGACATTACATCCACTCTGACTAATTTCTGTGGGGGGGGGGGCGATCTTTCCAACCAATCACTAGAGAGACCAGCATATTTGCCTAAATCTAACATCAGTTTAAGTAAACATTGCTGCGTAACCATGCCAGCATACAACATTGCTAAATACAGCGGAGAAAAAAAACAAAAGCATGTCCCGTTTGGATTTAGAAGGACACTGTACTTGCAGTCGATTTAAAGCAGTTACCATTACCATTATTTATCTTGTTAATAGTTTAGTTTAATATTTTCCCCATAAGCTACAGCATTGCTGCGTCCACAACAGACATTATACAGTGACAATGCAACAACTTTGACATGGTTGTGATGCCTGTTACAACCTGGAGCTTTACAGCTGGAGCCTGTGGAGTTGATTTTATGAGTGCCTCTCACTGAAATGATGAGCGAAACTCATTGAATCAATTGTTTTTTAACCCAGAAACTTACGTTGCATGTCCAGCGGCCAGACTCATTTGTCGACTCGGTGAACTTGGTGGTTTTACAAGTGTGATTCCAGGCAACACATTTGCAAAAGTCTTTATTTAGTGCTTCTAAAATGTCAGAGCGATGTGAGTGCTAGACTTGTATGTGGCTGAAGTTATGCATTTTAAAAAAAAGAAAAAAGATAAATAGAATAAAGGTTGGTTTTTTTGTTTGTTTTTTGTTGTTTTTTAAGAAGTCTGGGTTAGAGCGTGGTGTTCTGGGAAAATCCTCCTCCTCCAATACTACTCTATAAATTTCACTGTCCAAACTGACGTATACAGTAAAATCTGTTTTTTTGTGTCTGTGACCTATCACTTATCAGACTCTGCAGAGAGATGAAAGATTGGCTGCACTTTAGCCTTGTACCGAAAAACATCTTACTGGCTATCTAACTGTGATTTTTTTTTTTTTTTTACAGTAAATGGTCATCCAGACAGACGTGGACCTGGAAATTAATGTGTCCCTATTAGATAAATGTGCAGTGGAAAATGTGGCCGTGCGTGATCAGGCAGGGAAATCTATGACTCCATCAGATTAGCAAACATAAGGGGGCTATACAGTGATGAGATGGAGGGAAGCAGGGGAGGGAGTGGGAGGAGGGGCTGTGCTGGTAAGATGGTTGGAGAAAAATGGAGGCTACAATGATGAAGCTTGGTGGGAAAATGACATGAATAATTGAATAAGAGAAAGAGAGGAGAGACATCGGGATACAGGGCCCCGGTATACTAAACCAATGTTCCTTGGTCACTGTTGAGCATGTGCAGGCGTTGGAGGATCATTTTCGCAGTGTGTTAGATATGGTTAAGTCTGCTTTCGTGGTTTAGTAAGGTTGTTGGTGCTGGTTCACTTTTCACATTCAATGGCAATAGACAAAGAAGATAATTGACAGACAAAGCTTACGTCATAGACACATGCACCACATGCGTACCAAATCTCAGGGTTAACTTTTTGAGTTGACAGTGTGAAGTGGGACGATTTCGAGGACGGACGAGGAAGCTTGGGCTGGGAAAAGAACGCAAAGCGGCATTGTTACTAAATTAAAAAACTCTGTCGTCATTTCTCACTGATTGGGCAGCAAATGAGGGAAATTGCGTCTTCCAGACCCCCTTTTCAGACTTATCAATTAAGTGTTGAGAACAAAATGCTGACTAGTGTGAGTAGCATTGCTTCATGAGGATAATTATGGTTTCAGAGTGTGTGTTGGAGGCACACCAAGTAGTGCTGATGTGGCTTGTTGCCTTTAGAGACCTTGTTTTATCAGAGGATATCTCACATTTCCTAATTTCTGTTGTGACGTTAGCTAGACTAGAAGACTTATGATGAAAATATTTGGCATCGATTGGGACGCCTACACAAGATCAAGATCATGGTTGTGTAAATCAGTGGGGGCAGGGGCAGATTGTGAAAACGTCCTGCTGTCTGAGGCAAAAAAGGCAGTGATCTTCATTCACTTGAGCAGTTGGCAGAATGGAAAATCTGGAAATGCCGAATGTTAACCAATCAACTATTTCCATGCGTAAGTAACATATTATAGACCTTCTTCCATTGTGTTAGCTTTTTTCCCATCTTTTGTTGTGTACAGTCCTACCTCAAAGGAGTAAAAAACCACGTATTTGCATTTGTTAAGCTGGTAGAATTCTCTGCACTTTGTCCTTTACCTGCTGTAACTTGCCCTCATCAGAAGAGCCCCTCGTTGTTGTTTTTCTGTGTGAAAGTCCAGCTATCCTAACTTTTTAGTATACAGAAGTTAGCCTTTAGTCCGGTGTTACCAGTGCAGGCTTCAGTTTTCAGCACATGCATCACTTCTGTATGTCTTTCATGCAGACATAGACAGGCTGCATCGGCATCTATTGTCATGATAATGAAACCTTTGAAAACACAGTTTTCACTAGAGGCACATGTGCATCCAGCAATTCAGTGTGGAGCGTAAAGACGAAGGTGAACTTTGCATAAGAAAGAACTGTGCATAAAGTGGAGGAACCCTTTGATGAAACATCGAAGTATTGCTCATGATAATTCATTGAACTTTATTTTCATCTTTTCAGATTGTTGGTTTAAATGCACACTTGACTTAAGTAATTGCTGTCTCATTTACTGGGCTTCTAAAACCCCAAATTCCATTCTTTTCCTCCCCCTGTTTTTTTTCTGTCCTCTCTAAAAATGCTGTTTACTTTTTCCAAAAGTGGAAGTTCGCCGAGGGAGCGTGTGAACAGAAACAGATGCTGCATACCCTCTTGCTCTGTGGCTCTTTATCTAACACACATACACACAAGGCAAACAGCTGCATGCACAGCTACAACAAAAGGAAGTCATATAGTGTGCAAACACAGCAAGCTGACTTTCCATTACAAAGATGATTGGTCTTGTACAGGATAGTCAACTCTCGTTGTAGACGGACTGCTTTGAATCAGACTTAAAGTCAGTATACTTCTAAGTGCAAGAGACTTAAAACATGAAAGTGATAGTGTGCCCCTTTCTGAAAAACGATGCATTGCGTTTACGTGATTTTAGATAAAGTCAATTTACAGTGTCAGTAGAAGGAAGGAAAGAAGAAAACAAGAGGAAGGTTTAGAAAAAAGTGAAGAATACAGTATGTGCAAAATTTACAATGCTGCAAAGCTGTCCATGTTTTCACCGTTCGATATGAAATACACTTGCTGCTTGCTAACTTGTTTGTTACTTGTTTGGTATGTGACATAATATGTCAACAGGAAGAAGGTTCAACAGCAACAAGCTGAAAGGGGGGTATTTCCACCTGGCCTTGTGAAGTTGGACATATTCCATCAATGAATAAATTCTCCCTTGGCGCGAACAAGGACAGTAGTTCAATTAAATGGCTTAATTGAGCTACAGCCTTGGTTCGACCTAACTGTGCACGTAAACACCCTGACTGTCAAGATTTGTAGCTACTTGTGTTTTCACTGAAAATCCCCACATTTTTCTCATCCCTGTTGAGCTCTTGTGAAATCAATTCTCTTGTGCTATAATCCCCTCTCACAGACTACCAGCTTTTTGCTATTTTTCCTCAAGTAAGCAAAATATTCAGTCTAAATTTAGCACTTTGCAGCTTAAATAATGTTGATTAATTGGTCGATTAGATGATTTGAAACTACAAACATTTAAGTGACAGCTGGTGTTTCAAAAATATATGAGCTTGTGGGACGGAAAAACTGTTGGTGAATTGATTAGTTGGTCTAGCAAAGTTGTAGGTTATCTTTTTGAACCACTGAATGAGGAATAGGATGCCGTTTTTATTTTGATATTGGCACTGTTGTGCAGAAAACGCCTACTTCCTGTTTAATCCCTTATGGTTTTTAGTGGAAGACTTAAAGTTAAAATTGAAGTCACTAACATGTTGTTAGTGAGTTAATGAACTTTCAGCCTCTGATGAAAAAAGTGGCAAAGGACTCTAGTGAGGGTGCTCACTAATCTGTCACCTGGGTCGTCATTACACTTGGATTTTAACCCAAATCTGCTCGTAGTCTTTGTCCATCAGTGGTGTCACTTTCAGCTCACCGACCACTTTGTGCCTCAGTGGTGTGTGGTTTACAGTATGTAGCTTCAGATGCGAGGCCTTCCTCAGTTCTCCATCTTTCTACCCCCTCCCTCTCCCACAGCCACCTGGCCCTGCCTCTGAGCCTGCTGGCTGACCAGATGCACCCTGAATAAAGCAGGCCTACAAGGAGAGAGGGGAGATAGAGGTTATAGTGGGTGATTATGCAGTCAAATCTATTTTTTGACAACCCACAGGAGTATATATATATAATCCACAATAAGCCTGTTTTGTCATGGCTTAGGAACAATTCGATATCTCGTTGGTGTGGATTTCACCTGCATTCCTCTTACCTATTTTGACAGGATTATACATGAAGTTATTCCGTGCTGTTCAGATGTAAGTAGCCTACTTGTGATGACAAAGCAAAGGGGCTGCACCTTCTCTTAATGAACTGTTTGTGTGTGTTTGTTGTTTACACAGCCAAGTGCCTGTAGATTCTCACACACGTTGATCATGTTCTCTAAATTGTCAGTCGCCTAATTAAAAACAGATTAATGCTTTATTTACCGCAGGCTGAGAATGAACTTAGCGCCATCCTCTGTACTTTCTAGAAGTGAACTACTGGAGGGGAATAATAGGCAGGGGTGCATAAAGCACGCAGGCTGCCCAGTCGCAGCCAGGCTCCATTATCTTAACCTGCATTGTCCTCACGGCAGCACTTGTGCACAAGGCATAAATCAGACAGTGATTTAAGTTTAACTCAGTGAAGACAGAGCGCAGAGGATAAGAGAGTAGAGGAGGAGAGAAGAATAACTCTTTCATGCTCCTCATGTGTCTCCCGAGGGTTGACTGGCAAGGCAAGGCCACATTAAGGAGCTGAGACAAAAGAGGGCATCAATAAAAGAGCCTGAAAGAGGGGGGGGACGTTGATATAAAAACATTTTAAAGGGAGAACCCCTCTTGAAGGGGTGGAGTGGAGGGTGGTTGAGAGTTGGGTGGAAAGGACCCCCACCCTCACACACAAACACATGCAGATGCACACACACACACACACAGATGCACACACACGATTGTCTCACTTGGCACGGTCTCTTGTTTAGCCTTTAGGTGCCAAAGCAATTAGTTATGTTAATTGCAGGGGCCATTGCCGGTGAATGCAGGTTGAATAGAGCCAGTCAGCAGTGGATGATTGGCCAGGATCCATGGGGGAATGGGTGGGGAGGGTTGGGGGGAGTCCAGGAGGTGGGGGTTGTGACGTCGCCGGAGCACCCGGCCCATGAAAACAGAGGAGGGGACAGTGTGTGTGGGAAAACAGGGGAGGAGCTAGATCTGAAAGTGAGAGAGAGAGAGAGAGAAGGGCTCAGAGCTTGAGAGAGCGAGCACAGGAGAGGACACAAATTCAATGAGAGAAAGAGCAGAGGCATAACAGTGGAGGCAGCCCGAGAGAAGAGGACAGCAAGGGTAGTAGAGAGAGCTACACATGACAGAGAAAGAAACAGCGCAGACACGGAAAGAAAGTAAGAGAGCGACAGTGTATGTGTAGTGCAGCGCTGCGCTGGTCTGCTCGGTCATCTGTCTCCATCTGGGTGCCATCTGTGTCTCTGGCTCTGGCCTTCGCCACACTGGAGCTCACATATGTGGGAATGCAAACACATGCCTGACATACGAAGGCGTGGAGTCACAGAAAGAGCCAAAAAGGAAAGGATAACAAAGCACAACCCTGCAACTGCAGCTGACTTTCTCCAAGGACCAAAGAGTGGACTCTGCTAGAGTGGAGGTAGGAGGCAAGAGTGGGGGATTTTAACGTGGAATTTCTGGGTGTATTTTCAGCAAGTAGTGGTCATTTTTCTGTGTGTGTGTGTGTGTGCGTTGCTGCTTTTATGTGCGCAGTGTGTGTGTGCATGTGTGTGTTCCATCCTAATTCCCAGAGCTGCTCTGTACTGTACAGATGGTGCCTCATCCTTTCCTCTTTATCTTTTCATCTCTTCATCCTTGTCCACTGAGGCAGGAGGGAAGGAGGGATGAATTTGTCTGCCTGTTTCCTTCACCAGTGCACGAAAAACGTCTGCTGCCTTATGGACAAAATACAGATTGCTTACGAGACTCTTGGGGTCTTGTGGTTGAAGTTTAGAAGACGTGGTCATCCTCTTAAGTTGCATCGAGATGCT
>JAQFJA010000012.1:9556982-9568488 GCA_029874485.1 Naso brachycentron | reverse complement strand
ACAAAGCCTAATATGATGTAAAATTCATTCCTTGTGCAAAAGAAGAAAAATACTTGAACTTATGTTATGTAAAACATGTCATATTTATTTATGACAATTGCTTTGAAACAAAACAAGTAAGATACATTCTACTTGAAACTGGATGATGCTCTCAATCATCCGATCAGTCATAACCATACCCACAACCAGGGCAAATTTGGCTTGTTTTACAAGTGGCAAAGTAAGTAAACATCACGTTTGTCTACAGGGAACATGTGAAACAAAGCATTGACTCGGGCATTTAATCAAGGAAACAGCAGCCTCAGTCACAAGAACCTCATTCTGCAACAAAACAGAGTTTTTTTTAGATGTATATCCTCAGGATCTTTAAAGTTTGGCTTGGGATTTGTGATTTTGGAACGCAAAAACCTTCAAATTTCAAGTTCTGTTCTTATTTCAAAGCACTACGAGGGAACTTGCCACTCAAAGAACACTGATGACTAGAATTATTCACAAGCTTCTTTAATCCCTTAATGTCAGCAAGGCCATTTTCCTTCTCTAATTGCTTATTGGTTTATTTGGATTTCTACATCTCACTTCAATTAAGTTCAGACTTTTCTGTTATTTGCAATCAACCCAGATATAATGGTGAACCCCTCCAAAGCAGCATCGATACTTTCTTTGTACAAGCACTTCATCAATTGACCATGTGTATTGTGAAAGCAGCTCGCCATGCACTCAGGGAGAATCACCCAACTTCAATTTTGGAGTCTGAGCTGCTAAAGCTCTGAAAAACATTGTAAATTACCAGCTAACAACTTGCTGATGAAGACAATCAAACAACGCATGAATCCATAAATATAGTGCATGTTACAGAACTGAAGATTCAGAGACATTTGCACTTGTCAAAACAGACAGTTATTAAGTTTAATGGTTTTATTAAAGTTGCTTTTCAGTTTGTTTACAACTGGTGGTGTACATTACTGAACCAAAACACAAAAGAAATATGAATATATCCGAGCTCTTTATGTACAGATGGATTAAACTTTACCATGACTAAAATAAATACATGATACATTCATATATTGTTTCTTTATAACTTGTGTGATACAATGCAATCTCCTCCAAACATCCCTTAGTTCGGCACATCTTTAGAGATACTTTTATACTTGAGGCAGTGAGTGTGTCTCATACTGAAGATTGAGGAGATATAACTAATATATTCTAGCAATAAACAGATTTCAGGGCAAGTGTAGCTTTTTTAATAATAGCTCTTTTGGCATTCTGTGCACATAACAGTAGGATAGCTAAATGAAAGGAAAACCGTGGTACAGTATCATACATCATATACAGACAGGATTCAGAGGAACTACTCCTGAAAGCTCTCGGCCACAGTCATCAGCATGCATGTTCAGGCTGCAGCAATTCTTCATCTCCTCGTCCTCTCTGCCTTTTTCCTCCTATTCTACAGTAAACAACTCATCAAAAGCACAAAACACTACTAGCATGGTAATTTCAATTCCAATTGGATTTGCTCTATAGTAGCCTATACTAGTGTCTTTTTGGCTGTTCTCCACTGGCGTAATATCAAATAAATGCTGCAAGAGAGAGGAGGCTGTAGCAGAAGGAAGAGACTGAGTCATGAGAATAAACTTCAATAAAATGGCTTTTGCGTTGCAGAGATTCAGTCACTTTGAAGTCTATAGATTGGCTATAGGGTGCAACTATCCCTTATGACATAAGCGGCACAATAATGAGCAGTCGAAGACAGAGGAACATTAAAAAGATGCTGCTGGAGAACGGCTGGATGACGCCATCGTCTCGGTCTCCTGTTGCTTTCAAACACATGGATGCCTTTTGAATTCCTCTGTGTGCGCGTGTGTTTGTATTATGTACTCATGTGTGCGTGTGGGCGGGTGGGTTGGTTTGCCTGTGTGCCTTTGTCCGTGTGACAGTGTAGGCAGTAGATGTGACATTCTGGTTTCAGTTATTAGTTGTTAGTCATGATCCACCAGGAAGCTGAGGAAACACACATAACAAGAGAGAGTTAGGTCACCACACACACACATGCACACACACACATGCACACACACACACACACACACACACACACACACACACACACACACACACACACACACACACACACACACACACACACTGATCTCCTGCCTATCTCAGGGCAAGCTATGACTTCTGAGGAAACCTTCAGGATATATTTAAAAGTCATTCAACTAATTTATTTTTTGTTAAGTTTCAAATTATCAGCTGAACATTTTTGTCAGAAAAATAGAAAATGTGTCAGTGTTCCCCATGTGAGGATGACAGACTGTTGTCTGACTGTTATGACTGTTATCAAACTATCCTCTTTTGCCGACCTCTTTATGCAAAGAATTTCATTAGTGGTGAAAGAGCACAATTTCTCCCACTGGTTACTTTAAATAGTTTTTAATAACTAACCCCAACTCCAACCAATCCACTTTTTTCCAAAGAAATTAATAAGACAAACCTCAAAATATGACTAAAACACCTGAGCAAAAGCATAAAGGTGTAATTATTTTAGTGTCACATTTTCAAATAAGTTTCATTTTTTGCTTTTGCTTTTATTTCATTTTCATTTTGGGAGCTTAAGACAGTGTATGCATGTGATTGCGGCTCCCTTCTTAGGAGCTGCATGCTACAGTGAGCCCAGAAACATGGCGTCAGAGACGTTTTTCTAAACAACTTGGCATGTTGAGGCTTAAGGACACTTGGATTACTTTGGACGAGCAATATGAAGGCATTTTATGGTTTAATTTTGTTTTGTTTTTACATTTGAAACTTGGTTACCACTTGCTTCAATTGTTTGGGTGATTACTGCAATGCTTATTTCCTGTGAAACTTCAGCAGTGTTTTGTGAACTGAGAAGTCCACTCACATGAGGGTGAGTGGAAAATGATTGAATTTTCATTTTTGGGTTAACCCAAAGGCTACCCCTTTTATCATTCTTAACCTTTAACGTCACTAGCTAAATGCCTAACCCTAACCTACACCAAATTCTAACTCAAACCTTCAAACCAAATCTTAACTGTCAAACCACAGAAATTGTGAGAACTGGCCAAAATGTCCTCACTATGTTGCGAGTACAAGTCACCCCCTCCTCATGTACATGCACAAACACACACACACACATACACACAGCTCTTCATTTATCCTTAAGAAGCAAGTAAAGTACAACACGGACTTAGACTCTCTTTTTCAATATCACAGTTGTTAGACTGCCTGTTCACACCTGCTTTCAAACGTGACCCAAATCTGATTCCTTTGTTTACACCAGAACTGTTACATCTGAAACAGTTGGCACGCACACACGCGAGCCGCAGATAAGCAAGTAAACAACCACTTACAGTAACCTAGCAACAAGCGCCACCCGCACAGCCCACACAGCTAAATTGCCATTTACAACAGACGTAAAGAGGCAGAAATAATAATTAACACTTCTGCTTTCAGTAGCATATTTACATGCCCGCAACAAATTAATCAAATGTCAAGATGAGAGAGAAGAGTCATGATCGTAGCCTGGGCTGAGTGGCAGTGATTCATGCTGCTCCGCCATGTGTCGACTCTGCTGAGGAGTCGATGACGTGAAGACGAAAAAATAAGATGTGCGTCAGATGGAAGTCAAAGTGCCAAGTTCTCCTGCTGGAACTTTTTCCACATGCAAATGTGTTCAAAAGAAGGCAAGGACATGTTTGATAATTAGTGTTTCTACTCTGTATGATACAGACACTATCTGATCTTGCCATGTGAGCAACGCATCAGAACTAGCTCATTTTCCAATAGACAGTGTGAACGTAGCCCAAAATGTTTGGAGGTAATATCCCCACTTGAATATTTATTTGTTCATAAACATCTAATATTTACACAACAAATGCCTGATGTGACAAGCAAACATTCTCTACCTTTAGGCTAAATGACAAATTCTCAAAGTGAGTTTTTGTCAGGAGGCCCAGAAATTCTGGATGGACCCCTGATTTCCACAGATGAAGGTTTAAGTCCATCATCTTCACATCGTAACACATCCGAGCCTAACAACGGAATCTGACACAGAGCAATTATCGCATAATATCATCTCTCGGTTGACTGAGAGAAACTGTGGAAAAGGCTCTGAAATTGGTCTGATGTGATGATATATATATATTACCTCCAGAAAAGTTCTATTTCATGTGTTCACACTTGAAAAGTGACGTAGGTCCACTCAAAAAAGTGCTTTTGGAATACTAAAAAAAAAAATTAAATAAACAAAAAAAAAAACCAACTGTAGAGTAAATGTAGAGTTTTGGATGTATTGTCACACAGTGCAATGCTAGGAAGAAATGAAGGAGTTATACATAGTTTTAAGAACAATTTTACAGATTGTTGATGGTGGTGAAACAGCACTGAAAAGATTTTGGCAAGTATTAAACCTAAAACGTAATATTTCCACATTAAAAAGTCTAAAAACAGTCATATCTTTGTCATAAATTTTGTTAAGTTGTGTATTTACACTACTTCAAATATTTCCAACAACAACAATGTTAAAAATCAAATTCGTTATTTTACACCAGTCAGAGGGAGAGGAAGGAAGTCGGTAAATGTGACTAAACTTAACATAGATAAAACATAAATAAAAAAATAAAACATTAATAAATAAAACATTACTTCATCACTATACCTATCTGACTGACTCTATCTGAGGCAGTCAGATTAGTTTTTATCTGCAGTTGTGCTTATTTAACAATGTGATACTTCAAATTCTCTATAACATCTTTAATTCTGCTACATAGTCGGGATATTTTTTTACGAAAATATTGTTCAAAAAGCAGCGGGTGCAGCATTGGCTTTCTAGCATTATTGCCATACTTGAAATTTAATGGTCATTAAAATTATATACACAAGTGAATGCACTCATCAGCAGACATATACTGACCTGGGAGCAGCATAGTAGAAACTACCTCAGCATCCTCTAGCATGTCAATGACGCAGCGCTGGAAATCTTTGCTGTCATTGGACTGCAGGTAGCTGCAGAGACGAACAACAATGACGGAAAAGAAAGTTACAGAGTTGATCAGATTGTACTGAAGGAAATGAATTGCCTATTAGTGTTTAAGTTGAAAGAGAGGGCATGTCTCTGAATATTCAACATTTCCAAACTACAAATGTTTCAAGATAATTTTGATTGCTGTCGTTGGAGGCAGTAAAAACAGTGGAAAACATTGACTAACTGTGAGTTGTTAAGCAAAAAAGTCTTTAAAACTAAAAATGCTCATAGTATGTAACACAGCAGGGGGTGCAAAATGAATTACAGATTCATATACTTGTTGATATCTGTGCAGCATAAATACCATGTACGTTCGTCTCTGTGCATGGTGTGTGTGTGTGTGTGTGTGTGTGTATGAACTGAGAGGAGGACCATCTGCTCATCTTCACTGGTGGGGAACATTTCCATCAAAAGTTAAGAGTGCCAAACAGTCTGCCAATATCTCTCTCTCTCTATCTCTTTCTCTCTCGCTCTCACACACACACACACCCACACACACACACACACACACACACACACACACCCACACACACACTCCATACTGACCTCATCCAGGAGATGCGGTCTTGCCAGAACTCATACATTATGTAACTTGACTTTCCTGGGAGCTTCTGAACGGACACACTGACAGCAGGATGGAGATGAAAAGCAGAGTGGGGCAAGAGGAGGATACAAAGTGAAAAGATAGTTTGCGCTCAGCAAAGATAAATGACACAAAAAAGTTTAAAACTTTTGAGAAACTTTGATTATAAGAGGGCAGGCCGCAAAGCTCCCTGCAAGACGGCATCAAAAGAAAATGAGCCCTGAATTTCAGGTGACAGTGTCAGTTTGTGGATTGCCATTAAAAAGCTGCTCACAGTTTGGATTCACACTGAAGCTGCTATAAGAATGATAAATCATATAATGTTATTGGAGATTTTTCTTTAACAGCAGTTCTACATCCGTTTCCCCTTATTTTATTTGATGCCAGTTTTGATATAGTTGAAAATTTAAAACTCCTGATTAAACAGCCTCAAGGTTTAAAGTTCCCCGTAGCGGCTCTAAAAGATATCTTGCTTTGCCTGAAAAGAAGCAAAACACTCACTGCAGGTTGTCAGAGTGGGTTGAGGTGGCATCGATGTAGCCTGTCAGAACTTTCCGAAAGTTGTCCAGACTTTCATCGGTCACAGACATCTGCCTCTGAACCAGCAGGATATTCTGTTGGCGACGAGACGAGAGGAACCAGATAAGACGACACATGAAACAACCAGCTGCTGTGTGTGTGTGTGTGTGTGTGTGTGTGTGTGTGTGTGTGTGTAGGCGACAAGCTCATATTCCCTCGTAGGGTCCAGGCGTGTGTAGATATTGTCAAGATGGACACTTCAGAAGCATTTGATGAGAAAATCATAAAACCGTCCTGAGTCTGTCTCACAACCACTGACAGCACATGAGCTATACATAAACAAATGCTCTTAACAAGGTTTTGCTTTCACGTAAGACTCCTTTTTCAGTACATTCGGTTTTGTTTGTCACTTTTGCTGAAAGTCTCGGTGGAAACAGCCTCACAAAGCAAGATGGAGACACTAACTGTTAAGTAATCAAGTGAAATTTAATCCAATGATTACCGTGATTGCATGACAGAATGCAAACACTATATCGGCACTGTAATAATTGTGTTGCCATGATACCTAATCAGTGTCTTTCAGAGTACTTTGTCACTTTCTTCATATAATATACTGATGACAGCAGCTGGAAGACTTTTCCTTCTCAACTATATCAAACTCACTGAGTCAGTGTTGCAAGTTATCTTCATATTTGCACCTTTATTTCCCTGGTGGAGTCGCCACAGCGCACTCCTTCTACCACTTATCAACTAAATGAACTCTGAAAATATTTCAGTCTCTAAAATAACCTGCTCTCAGTATCATATTGTGAACTTTCTGACAGAGGAAAAGGACCCACACTTTGACATAAAATACTTCTTTTCTTTATCGATCAATACATCCTGATAACGAGCAACATCCCAGCAACCGGCAGTGATTCAGCATCCTCCAAAGGGATTCTGGGCTTGAACTGAGGTCCTCTGCCTGGTGTGGTCGCACTGCATCCTATCAACCTGCTGCCCTCTTTACATTCTCAACAAGTCAATGTAATCGTGAGTCACTGCTGCAGCTATAAAGAGATACTTGTTTAAAGCATCTTTTATAAGCACTGTTTCCACAGGCTTGAATCTGCCTATAGGGTCACTTCTCCTACATCTCAAAAAGACATATTTTTGGCTGTAAGCGTCACGGTTGGGTTCAGTTTTGAGATATCACTCTCTGAAATCTTATTTTGTCACAATCTCAGTACAAAGGTCCAGGATGGAACTTAATCTGTGATGCTCACATAAAAAAAAATGTGTTAACTCACAAACCTCCTTGTGAAGAGCAGTCATTGAAGTTTCTGCAAAAGTAGCAGCAATTAAAACTAAGTTTTTTTACTTATTATTTTTTGACATTTTACAAGAAGATACTTTAAAGCCTTTAGGAATTAAAACCAAAACGATGTGCATGATTGGGCTGTGTTTAGTCAGTCTGAATGGGTCCAAATTAAAAAAAAAAAAAGGTTGTTAAAAATCGGGGAGTGCTGTATTTAGCCGACTTATTTGGTCCAAATTGAGCCCAAAAAGATTTGTGGAAAATTTGTCTGTGTTTAGTTATCTTAGGTCTACATTTACCCCAAAAGTAGTTGCTGAAAGGGTAAGGGGGTTAGGGTTAGGGTAGGGGGTATCCCTAACCCCCAACCCATTTATTAGCTATTGTTATTACACAATAACTGATGGATGAGTTAGAGTAATTACATGTGGAAATTTGAACAGTGTTTTTACACAGTAATAGCATAAAAACCACAATTCACAGGACACCTTTGGAAGGGATTATTTTAACCGATTATGGTTATTATATTACACTGAATAAATCATTCCACTCTAACTAGACTGTACAAGCCTACATGCGATTCAATGTTATTTCTATTACCTCCAGCAATATAATGGTGTCAACAGAATAATGATGTAATGGGGTATGGATCATTTTGACACGATTCAGTGATTTGAAAGTATGTGTTCCTTCTAGCGTTTATGTAATTTGATACCTATCAAGCAATGTTTAAAAAATGAAGTAGTCTTTTTTTTATCATTAGATTGACACACTAACACAATGTTTTAGGGAGATGAAGTTATAAAATTAAATTTAAAAAAAAAAAAAAAAAGTTTCTAATTTTCCTCTGCCAATTTGTTCTGTGAATTGTGTTACTCCTGTCAGCTGTGTTACTTTGTCAACTGTGTTGCGTGTGATTTTTGTGTCATAAATCTTTAAAATGTTGGCAAAACTGTAATAAAAGTGATTTAGGTCCATTTTTAAAGAGGGAAGCTTTAGATAATGATGTTTAATAAATCTAAAATCAGTGTAATGTGGATTTATGTTAAAAAAAACAAAAAACAAAACAAAAAACAACCTCCTCATCCGCGATGACAGCATACCACTGAATGTCCATTATCCAGCTCAAAATTCATATTTTCAAATCTATTATACAGACATCCTCAAAACCCCTGGAGAATAGACTCAAAATTTTAAAAAGATGATTTTGTTTTTGTTTTTTTTTTCAAATCTGTTGTAGGCTATTATATTTGTGTCTTCTATGACAGATTTTATGTCCATAACACAGTTGGCAAAATAAAAAGTCAAGTGTTTATTCTCAGTTAAATATTTAAAAAGTCATAATCTTGGGAATTAACGATTTCAGCACATTACAGGGATATATTATGGAAACAAAATGGTTATTTAGTAAAAAATTTTTAAAAAAGAAAAAAAACCCTGATTATTCACTTTTTGCTTGAAAAGTACCCTTAATTATAGAATCGCTCATAATTTCTTCAGCAATGCTCTGCCTCAATTTAATAAACATTTTACTCATCAGACAACTTCAAAAATCTAAATGCAGGTCTATAGGCCTATGTGAAAAATAGAAAACGAGCCAGATATATCCACTGGATATATCTCAGATATACAAGACTGATTGAAGGAAACACCACTGTGCATGTGTATACCATCAGCGAGTTGAATGTTCCAACCACGGGCAAAACCGATGAGATGAAAAGAGGAGATAACAGGAGATAACATTAACAGAAACAAGGGTGTAAAGAAAGAGAAAATGACGCCAATATCAGGAGGTGAACCTGGGTGAAAAGAAGAAATCCTAACCACTAGATCATTTGGGATCTCTATATCATGAACACGCCACTTTATATTGTGACCACGAATTAAGATTGAATTAAAGTGGGTTTGACGTCATTTTTTAGCTACAACATCGCAGGAGTTGTCCTGCAATTAGTGCTAAAATGTAACATACACCACCTTACAAAACTCTCTTTTGTTGTCTCTTTTTGCTTTTACCTTTTTTGTGGGTGCCACTTTAATCTTGCTCTGTGAGGCACTTTGACTGCATGTTTCTCTTATATAAATATAAGCTTATATAAATAGAGTTGAGTTGAGTTGAGAAGAGTCAAGTATACTCACACACTGAACTAAGATCAAACTCTGTTGTTTTGATATGAGCCTTAGGTACATAAACTTGCCTTGTCTGCTTCACATTTAACGTTTTCTAAGTGAAAAAATGAATAAATGAACGTTTTTCATTTAGTGATTATAATAGTTGGACTGAACCAGAATGAGCATACATGCTCCAAGAAACTGGCTCTAGAACTGCCAGTACAGTTTGTTCTGGTGTCACTTGGTTTGAGAAGGAAACAGATTTGCTGTTTGACATTTAGAATGAGGACAGTCAAAAAACTGGAAGAGAAAAACACATTTTACAGAGAGAAAGATTGCTGATTGCAGTGCCTAATAACATCTTGTCAGCTTTTTAGAACATACTACTGGAGGTGTACACAGTCAGAGAGAGTGAGAAGGGGACACTGGGAGTGTTACCGTAGGAGAATCTCAAGTTAAATATGTAGTTAGAGATGAATATGCTTTTGGATAAACATATCTTGAGTGGTAGTGGCACAACTATGCTAGTCCACTTCTTGTATTTTGTGCATGAGAGATGCAGAATTAAGGTTAAATTTTTTTTAAAAAAGCTGTGTTTTCTTTAAAGGACAAAATGTGAAAATGCTGTTTAATAACCAACTACCCACGAAACCAATCATTTCCTATTTTAAGTCTACCTGATCTGCACAATGAGACAGCAACAGCAATGAAGCTGTTGTAAAATCTGCCAAAGAGAGTTATTCTGCTGTGCAGTAGCTTCAGGCAGAGAAGTGTCACATTTCAACATTACAATGCAAAGGTCTCACTACACGGTTAGACTTTGAGAGTGTTGTAGGGCCCCACTGATCTGATTTCTGAGACTCATGTCGATATTTGGGGGCAAGACATTTTTGATATGCAATATATTGAATGGTGTTATATGCATACAATATTGGCTGAATGTGGTTATTGAATACTTATGGCAAATATATGGAACAGAGGCAGTATATCTTACATTTTAACAAACTTAATTCCAAACATCAGCGCACTGAACAGTAAAAACCAGACCGCCCTCTGCTGGAAAAAAAAGCATAACTACTCCATTTTAAATCACAAGTCCAAACATTTACTCCAACCATAAAAACATTGCTAATACCTGCGTATATCAGAGAACATATACACTAACACTGATATATCTGCAAAAGGCCAGTATGACAGAAAATTTGACATGAACTTTGCAAACTTGTTTCTGTTTCTTGTTAGCTTTTTTTTTTTTTTTTTTAAGCATACATAATATCAATGATTGTGTCAAATTTAGGGTTATAATGACCATACTTCTTACATTTTGGTATAATGATACCCTGCGTATGGCAGCTTGTGTAATCCATGTACAATTTTAAATTATCCAGTTTACAACAATTGCCACCTCAACAAATGTCTTT
Organism: Naso brachycentron; assembly: GCA_029874485.1. Classification (NCBI taxonomy): domain Eukaryota; kingdom Metazoa; phylum Chordata; class Actinopteri; order Acanthuriformes; family Acanthuridae; genus Naso; species Naso brachycentron. The sequence goes on along the minus strand of JAQFJA010000012.1, from coordinate 9,557,521 downwards.
AATGATGAAAGCTGCTGATTTCCGCAAATCAGCCATTCTCATATCAGTGCTGACTTACGGACTTGTATGTGCTGGCCAGTGTGTCCTCTTTCAGTGGCTCCAACTTGGGTCCCTGAAACAGGAATGCAACAAATATGAGAGGAAGCTCTTGGCTCAGTTAAACATCTGGGTAAGAAAAATTAATGATCCGCTTTGGGCCATAGAATGTATAATGAATCATGGAGAGTGATGTCAGTGGATTGCTGTTTTGAAGCCTTGAGTTTGGCAATACAGCTGTCATGGTTCTGTTTTCTTGGAGCCAGAAGTTACCATATTTGGACCAGAGGGCGGAGTCAAACTTCTCCCTCAGCACAGTTGTCAAGAATGAGTGAGCTCGTCTCGCCTCAAGTGGCCATTAGATGAACTACATTTGGCCTGACAGAGTTTGCTGCTTGGTATGAGCATAAATAATTAAACCATTGAACCCATTTGTCATAAAGAAGGGCATATTTTCTTTTGATTTGTAAAGGCAGTTATTCTACGTAATATATCTATATTTA
>JAQFJA010000012.1:9515469-9532597 GCA_029874485.1 Naso brachycentron | reverse complement strand
GGAATATAACCTGCAGCTACACTGATCAAGTCAAGGCACATTTCCTTGTTTAAATCTACAAAGTCAAGCCAATCACTCGAGCAAAATCAGACGCACGGCTCGAGGAAAAGTAGTTGAAAAAACAACAAAAAAGGATTTTAATTACAATACAACTCTTAGAATGAATCTAACATAGCAGATGTTAAAAGGTGATACATAGCAGTGTAAGAGTCTCCAGGGGTTCATAAGACAAACTGTAAAGTAAAGTGTTGTGTCATTTCCAGAAATTAAACTTACCATAGATTTATATATGCATGCCACTTTTGCACAGAACAATATGAGGGGTTCATTTTAATAGCAGCAGTTGCATTGATGTGGTCCTAAATACATGTCATTGTCAGAATTGTGGCATAGACTGTTTGTTCGCAAGCTTTAAATTGGTCATAAGTTTGATGTTACATCTGACCTTTGACATGGATGTCATGCACAATTCTAAAATTTTGCCAAGAGGAGCCTAAATTTGCAGTTCATTGATGGTATTTCTCACGTTTACCTGCTTTAAGGAGGTAAACGTGAGCACCTGAATTTAGTAAAGTATGTGAAATTGATGAAAAAAAAGCTGCAAGCACAGATATGTGTGTGTTTTGTGTGTGTTTTGTGTGTGTGTGTGTGTGTATTTCAAGGTACGAGGAGCATTCTCAAAGCTTGGATTGCCATGTTTGTAAAGAGGCTAATAAAGCCATATTACCAGTGATCCAATCGTGGAATAAATTAAATTGGCTTTGCCTGCAATGACATGACTCACATTCACATGTAGAAAGCATCAAGTCATCTGTGATAGAAAGATGCTTTATTTTGTGTGACATTTGCTTCCAGTTTGGCTATAATCCAGCATCTTAGCATAATTTTAATTGGGCGATGAAACTAGTTGAAGCATGAAGAGGAAAGGAGCTTCACTTGACGAGCCATTCATGCAAATCCTTATTTCTCCGCCCAGATTGTCTGAGGCGTAATAACAAGTGAAAGAATGTGGGGAAACAACAAGCATGCATTGTGACATATGAGTCATCGGAGAACATGCTATGTATCGTTTACTCACCGTTTTTGTCTGCTCTGCGGAAAATCTGAAAAAAATAGGAGGGAGGAGATGGTAATTACTAAAAGGATTCTTGCAATAAGAAAGAACAGATTATTAAGAAACACGTCAGTGTGGGAAAAAAAAGCATAAAGATGTTTGACATCGACTGTAGAAGGTTCTTTTTTTTCTGCAGCGCTGCACATAAACAGTATGTGAACAAGGACATTCACAAAGGACAGTTCCACGCCGTGTATGTGTGAGTCATATTCAGTTGAATGCCATTTGATAGCTTATGTCAGCTCTAAAATGGGTTTAACAATCATCACTTCTTGTGTAAATAGTAATTTTAGCAGAAGGGCCAATGAGGATCAAAGTTAAATACTCATTATTTTGCAGGTGTGTTAGTCACGAAAACATTTTTAAAATAGTATCTCTTAAGAGAAAATTGTCTGCAAAAATGATGATACTCTCTGCAGCACGGATTTGCACAATAGCTGAGATGTATATATTGGAAAATAAAATGTGTTACTTGTTTGTTTCTCATATGTTTGTTTTGATTAAATTAGTATTGGGTTGGGTATTGTCACATGCAGCCTCAGGGGCCGAAAAATGAAGCCAACATAAAACTGCCAAAACCCACAGTTCCTTAAATGGCCACTTGAGGCCAACTTGAGGCAAACTCCATACTATCCCATAATAAATATCCAACTTAACAGCAGAGGTAAATGTGTATATACAGTACAAAAAACTCTCTCTCTTGCTAAATTACCCATTCATGAAAACTGTTTGTAAAACTTAATCATTTAGATTATATCAAGGCTTAAAGTTTTTTAAAAAATAAGGGTGCAGCCACTTTGATTGGCAGCAGCTGCTTGTTATCTGCAAGGTGTTATGCCATCATTGGTAGCAATGCATATCCTTGCCTGCTCCACCTTCCCAACCAAATATGGTGACATGTGGCACCAAAAAACAAAAAAACAAAAAACAAGATGACGATGGTCATAATGCCAAAATTAAGGCTCCTATGAGCATACTGTGACATTGCTACTGATGTTTTTGATGTGCACTTAGCGTGTTAATATTTGTTGATTACAGTTTAGCACGGATGAGTAGATGTTGCCAGGTAACAACTAATGGGGATCCCGACAGACAGGAGAGCCATGACCACAAGCTGAGGCTCATCAATGGTATCCATAGCGCAGATTCAGGCAGGAACACAAGGCCAGCTGATGTCTCTGAGCACTACAATTCACCGAACACAGTGTTTGTCTGTTTTTTTTTGTTGTTTTTGTTTTTGTTTTTCAAAGAGCCAGTGGCTGCAACTGCAAGATGAACCAGTTCTTCCAACACACCAGGCTTTACCCATGTGTGAGTCAACAGACCATTTTCACTGCATACATTTTAACACATCATAGACGAAAAGGCACAAGTGCAATTACTTTATTAACATCAACAAAGGTCAGTTCCAGGGTCTCGCAATCATGCATGCTGGCTCATTTACTGGTCAGCTGAAATTGAACAGAACCATTATTAATGTTATTAATTACATCTGTGCTCTTTCTGCTAAAGACAAAGTTAAATGTTTGGTGTAGAAAAATCCTACTTGAGCTATTGCTGCTGCAAGCTGGTGCAGACAAGTGACCACTGCTGCATTACAACCTGTGAAGTTTCCCCAATGCTAATTGACTGATTGAGTGTTATTCATATCAATGTGTCCGTTCATTTGCAGTCTAATTTGCTGACATATTTATACAGACAACTCTGAACAGTTGTGTTAGCTTAGGTTCCTTTTACTCTGTTCCCACTGAGTGCACTGCGAAATGCCTTACGATGAGCAAGTAAGGCGGCAACACAACAAATCAGCTGTATGTGTTACGACTATGACGAGGATGTTTCTAACACACAATACAAATATGCCACCTCAGAAACTAGCACAAAATAAAGTTGTGATAAAAACAAACAAAAAATATCTCGAGCTTTTCAAAGCTATTTTCATAAGGCATAGACTGGACAGTTTGGTGTGCTTTACGGTGAGGTTTTGTGTATGCACTTGTGCATCGTTTAAAAAAAAAAAGCCCTTAAAACTGAATATGAGAGGGATGCATGCAGGACTGCTTGATACTCCTGCATAGCTAAAATGTGCTTTCAAGGATCTGCTCTTTCTTGATGGCGAGAGACTGGCAGTGTGATCATTATTCTTCTGATTGTGTGACTGTTGTGGGGTTGGCAGGGATTATTATAGTATTAGTCATGCAGACTTACAGTGTGTTTGTTGATGCCAAGCCTGTTTTATACAGGTTTCAGATTTCACAACCACCATTGACAGCAACTGTATAACACAGTTTTGCTTCGATAACACAAACTTGTTAGAAGCAAAACAGCTAATTAACAGAGCTACTTTGGTATGGATGGGAGACCAACAAAGGTCAAGAAAGATGTTATAACTCCAAAGTGTTGTTTCCCTCACCAGTGTAAGAGATGTAACATTAAAGCAGGATCTAAGGAGCACAGACTGCACTGGGCAACCACACAAACAAAGAGACAGGTTTTAAATAAGTCCCAAGCGTAACCATAATCAATAAACCACATATACAGAGAAACAACAAAGGTTATTCTTGCTAAAACACCTGTAATTATTAACCATTGAATCGCTAAGTTGCATACGCACAACTAAAGATCAGTTGACCAAAGCTGAAGTAGACTGAAGCAGCTCTAGGAATTCAAATCAATATTTACTACTGACTGCTGGGGCGACGGTTTTATGATCACTTTTTTATGTTCACGCGTCATAAGTAGTTTAGATATTTGGAATAAAACTGCAGAAAACCTCCATTATAAATCACTGTTAACTTAAGTCCCTGTGACCAAGCTGGTGATTCACATGTTATAACTATGAAGTTGAGGGGATGACAAAACTGTTTTCCCCAAGAATATGGCATCAGCATCGCCCCCAAAATTCAATATTGGTCTGGCCTTAAGCATGCAGTATGACATATGCAAATTTCCACAATTCAAATTAAACGTGCATAAGAATCTATTTCCGCAAGCAACACGGTTTTAACCACAGACAAAAACACACAACTTCTACATGAATTAACTGGGGGTGTAAATTTGCAGGGACCTGCTGATTCGATTCGTGTTGCGATTCAGCAGAGACTAGCAGCCGGTTATTTTTAGCCAACGTCAACTGTTCAGAATTGAGCTCTAGGTGATGGCGACTGAGATGCTGCCATGGATTTATTATGTAGCCAGAATATGTGTCTTGCCTTTATAATTTTTGCATCTTGCAGTGGTCAAGTCAAGTTCACAATTCACGCTGTAATATCCAAAGTGAGTCCAAACTTTTGCTTTGAACTGCGAAGGGTGCTGCATGCACCCAGGAGTTGGCTGTGCTCATGTTGTATTCTTCTTCTCCGCTTGTTTTAAAGATACAGCGGCACTTGTACAAACTGGAAGTTCTGAATTGATTCATCCAGGAAGTATTGATTCATGAATCGTTCGTGAGCAGAATTGGGATTCTAAATAAAATGATTTTGCAAAGAAGCAAAGCAATGACAGTAGAATATATCTGATATCTATTCTATTGATCGCATTCCCCTCCCTTGGTTTGCTGTTTCCTTTGTCAGGACCGACAAGCTTGTCAGATTTGACCTACAGGTGATTAACAACAGCAGCACCTGCCCCTCACTTCCATTCTCCATAGGTCAACAAGCTCAAGGTCTGCACTTCTGCTGCCTGTCAGCGTCTCTGTCTCACTGCAGCTTCAGTGCTGATTAAAAACATGGACTGGGTCATTTCAAACCACTTTACAACACACCCACTGCTCTATTTTTGATTCTTCTCTCAACTCAAATACGACTGTAAAGCTGCAAAGTTCTGTCCTCCAGCATTATTTGTTACATGAATCTGTAACATATTCTACCTGTAGGTGTAACACACTCTTTCTTTAAGCCTGTACTGCTCTGTAGTCAGTCAGCTGTCTTTTCTTTTTGCCTCTCCAGCGCTGTAACATATCTAAGCAGCATTTTTTTCTTCCTCCTGCTCGATAACATGGGGAAGAGGTACAGCACTGTTTAACGTGTTTGTTTGGTTGTGTCTTTTGGCTCTACAGTGTCAAGAAGCGATGATGCATCATTTACAGCGAGCCCAGAAAAGGTCAGACCTGCTTCCCAGAGTGCTGCTGCTCGGATGTCATGGTGGCAGGTGTTTAGACTGCGGGTTTTCTCAGCCTCTGTTGACACTCTGCTTTGAGCAGCGCTTTAGATTTTGCCTGAGAAAGAGGAAGCCGTAGCCAATGATCATATTTTATTGAACACACTGTATGTGCCATATTTTCTTCTTGCCCTTTTTCCTGGAGATTTTCATTCAACGACAAATACTTTTCCTCCACTTTTTCAATATTTATTTTCGTCTTCCTCTTTCTTTGCCTGTTTTTTTTTTTTCTCAGCAAAGCAAGAGAACATCAGAAGGAGGAGGACAGAGACATGCATCAAAGAGAATCTGTGAGTCTGAGAAATGTAGAACCACCACAGGAGACACCAAATAAAGACATTAAAAAGCAACAATGTGGATGTAAAAACAACCTTCCACGACCACCACCAGAATCATTAACTGTCTGTGGCCTTTGAAGATTACATCTTTTCAGACTTTCTGCCTCGCTTGGGAGTGCGACTCAAATAAAGCTCAGCATCTCTCTCATCACCAACTGGCTCATTATTATCCAGTAAAAAGGATAATATAGATAATTGAAAGAGTTTATAGCTGAAAGAGTATCTCTCTGCTGTGTGTAAAACTCGGCAACATGACTTTAAAATGAACTGCTCTGTTTATTACACATAAAATGCTTTTCACATTAAATAAAATCCCCATCCAATTAGTCATTCCACTGCATCTCCTGTTGACTATTGAAAATCAATGTTTACCACTGCAATAATAAAGTTCATCCACCGGTATTATCTCTGAAAATCAATCACCATTGATCTGCCTTACAATTTTTACACCAGGCACACAAAACATGCTAGGCTTGATTTTGGACTCGTTAACTGACCATTTCACTTCACTTAGCTTCTCACACTGTGGAGACCGATGGAAATACAAAAGCAGCTCAGCTCTTAAAAAGGAACAAATGTGCCAGCAGTCGTAGTAGGATAACATGGGCAGGAATAAGATTCCAAGCCTCACCAAACAAAACCAAAAGGAATGAAGTAAATAAAAAGACAACAAACAGAAAATAAGGCAATTAGAAGCAAGACAGCATGTCCTTGGACGGCAGCAGAATGTTTAGTATTTCTAGGCGGCATTATCTCCAACACAGGCCGCTTTAAGCAATTCAAACACAACTATGTTCCTGAGCAGGGACCCGTCAAGCAGAGTGCGCCTGTTGCTGCATTTGTGCTCCATCGACAGAGGAGCTCAAGGCTGAAGACTAAACAAGCAGGCGCCCCAGAGTTGCACCATGTTCATGAGCAGCTCGCACAGATACAGTGACAGCTCTGCAAAATGTGAGTAATGGACCCTTATTTAGACGAGGCTGCCCTTGTACCGCATTAGTGACAGAGGAGATAAAAAGCTGTAGGTTAACAAGAGCTCAGTGTTGGACACAAGCTGGCCTACTAACCCTGGGCAGAACAGCATGTGCTGATAGTTTCTTGTGCAGTGCTGTCGGTAAATTAGGCAGCAGGTGTTGTTGGTTAAGCTCCAGTTGAGGAAGGTGTGTCTGTGTGCATGTTTGAGTGTGTATTTATGTGTGTGTGAGAGAGAGATATGAGAGAGACAAGCAGTAAAATCAGCAGCTGTGGCTTGATAAAAAAAAAAAACAAGAAAACATTGAGTGTTCTTTATCCACTTGATTTTATTAATAAAACATAATCATACAAACAAAAGTGTGCAGTGTGTGTTGTTGCAGAAGGCTTTTGAAAGACGAGAGGTTTGGGGGTTTGTGTGTGCGTGCAACTAAAAGAGAAGAAACCCCCAGCAGCCCCTGAACCTGTCCGACTGTGAGAGTCTAATTTATCATGCAGAGGCAGCAGCTGCAGCTCTTCCCACTTTCCTCTGACACACACACACACGCACACACACACATACACTCATAAGATACAATATATACAAAAAGATTTCTGTTTTTAATTTTCAGGGGCATTTCTAAAAAGAAAACAAGCATAACATCATTCTAAAATTCGCCTCATTTTTCAGCTGTGTCACCCTTTTGAATCTTATGCACTTTTACTGCATTTTGAATTTTACAGTTAATTTGACAAGACACCTGAAACAATTCTCGGGCTTATAACAGGATGAGCTGACAGCTGTATTAATTTGGTGGACACAGCACAGACTTCTCACAGTGAAGCATGATGAATAAAGGAGTCGATCCACTCACATCATGAAAGATAGTTAGCCCCTGTCCAGCGGTGTGCAGCGGCGGCTGCTGCTGCTGCTGCTGCTGAGCCCGAAGATGCTTCTGTTTGGCCGACTGCAGGCACATAGTGATCATCTCCGTACAAGCCAGCATCTCTGAGACGATTCGAGACACACCGTGGTCGCTCAAACTGTTAACGGGGGAAAAGCTGAAGTAAAGTAACGTTGGGAGTCTGGAGGGGAGGCAGGCTGCAGGCGCGACTGATATCTAGTGAGGCAAAAGCAGGCGGGGACTCGGAGATGCTCAGCAACTTTGTGGTGCGCCGCTGAGCGGAGATGCCAGCCTCCCTCTCGCTGGAGCCGCTGTGATTGGCTCGTTTATCTGCGCCGTGCATCAACTTCATCAGGACCAAAAGCTCCTGAGCAGATGATAACCTTTAGTGAAGGATTTTGTAAAAAAGCACGAACCAGAAGTTAACCTAAATGTCGTGCAAACGTGCGAATCAGAACTGTTCTATAACAGAGTGTGATGCACGCAAGGACACACCGTTTATCAGCTCTCGGGTCAGTTAACTTGCACAAATAAAGATGCACTGGTCGCTTTTCTGCGTTTCAGTTTAATGCCTAAATTAGACTTTGCAGTCAGCTTAAAATCAAAATGGAATCTAACGTTTAATGATGTTATTATTATTATTTTATTAATGTTAATGATGATGAATTGTGTAGATGCCAGTTTTGAGCTGTAAAATTCCACAAGAGCAACTTTTAACAGACACTGCCATCTGCTGGATGTTTAAAGTCATTGTTTAAACTTAAAAAAAACAAACAAACAAACCAAAAAAACCCTTTGTTTTTAGGCTATAGGCCGATTCCATTACATCAGCAAACTTATCAACTCATTTCACGCAGTTTTTCTGTAATATGTGAACTGAGGATGAAGCCTTTCAACTAAGAGCCATGGGACCCAACAAGAAATAGTCTGTCAATGGTCTGGAGTTATTTTAAGAGAGAAAAAGAAAATCATATCGTGGACAATCAGATACTTAAATGACATATTTTATTATGTTATTTCTTTTGTTTTTAGACGGTTTAAAATCACCTGCATAAACGAGAGAGTGGAGTTAGAGGCGGAGCACAGAAAGTCCGGAGCGCCCCTTTAAACTTTTCTCTTCCTGAACTTGACTCAGTTTCGCTTTCCGTTCTTGTTGTCAGCGACAGAGTGGTGAGACAGAGCTGGCAGCAGAAGCGAACAGGTTGGGTTTTCACTTAGCCGTGAATCTGTTGCCACAGCTGTAACTTTCAACATTCCTCAGCATTAAGTGGACTGCAGGAAGAGTCGGCTTGTTAGATGCGGACTGGAGCGTGACAGCGCGACCTGGCAAGGTTGGTTGTAAACTTTGACTTACAGACGGTCTGTTGTGCAATAACCGCGCTCGTTGTGTGACACACATGTTGAATTTTGTGTCGTTTCAGGTGTAGCCCCCATTATGGCTTCTAAAGTTGCACCGACAGTCAAGTTGACAGAGGGTGAGCGATCCAGCACGGTTTCGATTTTCTCATAAGTGATCTTACATAATTCCAAGAAACATTCCTTCTCCCAACACTTGTGTCCCAGTGAACATGAAGCTTTTTATCGCCGATGTTGCTGTTTAACATTGAATTCTGTCTTAAGTGTTTCACTGATAATGAAAGTGAGTCATCAGTTTGGTTCGTCACGTGAGTTCATTGTCTTGTCTTGTGTGGATGTGTTTCCTTGCTCCCTGTGCAGCCGAGGAACTGGCCCAGGCTCTGAGTGAAGCCCTCAGCAGCGGAGACGGACCGGAAGCGGTCAAACTGTGCGAGAGGCTGGCGCAGCTCTCCGTGCCCGTGTCCGTGAGCATCAAACCGCAGGCCTACCCTCAGGACTCCGTCAGGTGGGGACAAACACCGTGTCAGACTTCCTCATTTTAGACAGAAGTTCATTCCAAACTGTTTTTAATTTGAGTGAATGAGTGAAGTCGGTTTTCAGCTGGGAAAAAAAAAACACAATACAAGCCTCAGCAGAAAGACTCAACATGAACAACCAAAGTGTACAGGCTTATCTGTGTGGTTGAAAGAGCTCTGATGAATTATTATGTTGTCTTTATGCAATATAAAAAAATTAAGAGGAGGCTGGTTCTGCTGTTTTCTTTTCCATAGGCTGTGGGTTGGAGTGGAGGATGGCCAGTCAGATAAATACATCCCAGTGACTGTGGTGGTCTCCTCTGACATGACAGTTGCACAACTCAAAGAGAAGGTACCGATGTTTCAGCAAATACTTGGAGCCTTTTTATGATCCTACTTTTAGATCTGTAATTTCTCATTAACTTGTAAAACCACATTTGTGATATAAACCATACACACTGAACTAAGCCGTGTCCTGTTAAATCTGACCTTTTATTGTCTCATCGCTGTTTCCTTTTTGTGATCAAACAGCTTTATAATTCGGTAGAAGATCTTCTGTTCTCTGCTTGTGTTTGAAGGTTTCTAATTTTAAAGCCATTTTTTATTAAAAAATGTAAAATATTTTACCAATCTGTCATGTTTAGGTTTTCTGTGTGGATTTATTTACATGTAGCCTACAGCACATACATGCTTTTTATCATCACTGTCATGATTTTTAGGGTTGTTCTGTTATCAGTACCATTACAAGGAAATGCCTATGATACAACCTAAAATGCTGCAGCGGGTATCCGCGAGTACAATATGCACCAATCCAACTCCACTTGAAGTATTTGTTGCAAACAGCATTCTGTACACCTGTATGTTTAAAGCACGTGTAACCAGTATCCATAAACAGAATCAGCCGGTCGGATCAGATGATACACAAAGTTTAGGTGTTATAATGGATTTCAAAAAGAAAAAAAAAAAGATATCAGAACATCTCTAACAAGATCTGATCTTTCTTTTCATTCAATCCAAATAAATGTTGAATTTTGAAAAATCGTTTACAGATATGTATGTCTTCATGTAATTTTATGTCCACAGATCAGCCACGACTTTGGCTTTCACCCCTTGCTGCAGCGCTGGGTGATTGGAAAGCGGCTGGCTCGGGACCGGGACACGTTGTACAGCCACGGCATCCGTAAGAATGGAGACCAGGCTTTCCTGTTTATCCTCTCTGCTAGTGCGGCTAATCTCACACGACAGCAACACAAGCTGGATGAGGAGCAACAACGCTTAGACAGTCAGTAACAACACACACATCCACAAACAGTTCCGTGCTACAAATAACTCTTATTTCCTTTCTTCATTTTGTAAATAAACTTTACATCAGTCAGCGATATATTTTAATTATATCAACATTTTAATTTATTTAATTTAAAAACCTGAGTTTTTTTCCCCTTAGAATGCAGAATGCATGTTTTGGTTAATTTCCTACATGGAAGAATTTTTTGTGGCCTAGGCTGCAGCCCACCTGCAAAACCACAGTTGTCCACCAGGGGACACACATTTGGGAAATGCTGCCTTTGGCAACATTTATTAATACTAATATAATATGCAAATTGGTCCAGCATTTACTATTTTACAGTGTTTGCTGTGTGACATGGACAGTTCTTTGCTGTACTTAAATTATACTGAGATTCAATACCTGACTTAGTTGAATGGAATGATGATCTACTCTTAGACATCCTGGAGTCGATGCAGCTTTTGCCCAGAGGCTTGGGTGGAGATGGAGGTGGTAGTGAGAAGATAGCCCCTCCCCCAGAGACTCAAGTCACTCCTCCTGCTCCGCCTCCTAAACCCCAGGTAAGAATACAAAGTCTTAATTACGCAGTACGTCTGTGGTGTTACTGTAGGTGTGCACATGGAACAAAAATATGCACGTATGTGTTTGTGTGCAGCTGGGCTGGGCCTGCACCACGTGTACGTATGTGAACAAACCAACGCGTCCTGGCTGTGAGATGTGCGGACAGGAACGGCCAGAAGATTACGAGGTGCCGAATCTCTACAAGCCAGACCAGCAGGAGATTCAGCGAATTCAGCAGGAAGAGCTGGCCGCGTTACAGTATGCACAGGTAATCGGGATGCCTGAAATTCTTTAAGCGTGAAGAATTTATATCCAAATTTAATAGAACCCAGGTCACCCAGAGCCATTAATAGCCTATGTGGCTGTTGTGTGGTCACTAACCAGCAATAGTCCTGCAACACAGTGCAGCTGGCATCTAAGCTGGAGTCATCTTTATTTTTTTAAAATTTACACAGTGTGGCCACATTTTTAGGTACATCGGTATCATTGATTCCAATTCAGTACAACAACTCTGCCCTAAATTCAACCTTTGCATTGTTTCATAATGTTTAGTGTTTCTTGGGATGTTTAACTTTAACTCTGTGTGTTATTATCAAGGTCATAGTTAAATCTGGTGTTGCACAGGAATGAGAACTGCCATTATCGGTTAAAATATTCAGTCCTCCAATTGCCTGATTGTCCATAGTTAACTTGTGATTAAATAAACTGATTTTTTCATTTATGAAAACCCTGCTGCATGTTCTCATTTTAGAGAGCACAAAACTGAAACTTGATCTGTGGTGATCTAAGTGCTCTTAATGTTCATCCTGGCACTGTTGTACAGAAGAGGGCATCCATTATTTAAAGTGGAACTGTTTATGATGGATTAAAAATGCAGAAACAACAGATGACACTGCAAAGTAAAGCTTTGTGGATGCTCCTGTAAGCTGTTCTAGCTCCATTTTTAGGACTTTTCTGTTTCAGCCATCAATTGTGACAATTTGTAATGAGTCTCTGTACTGAGATTGACATCACCCCACTTTGATTGATGAAGGCTCAGCAGGAAGAACGAGAGAGAAACTATTTGAATTTGCTGGCGACGGAGGATCAAAACCTTATCACCAACACCACAGAGGTAGACTGTCCCATCTGCTTCTCCCCCCTGCTGCCAGGAGAGGGCATCGTGCTCCGAGAGTGTCTGCACAGCTTCTGCAGGTCTGAAACAGTCTGTGGAATTTTTTTGGCTTTTTTAAAAGTCAAAAAGTGATTTGCACACGCATATCATGATCTACAATATGTGCTTAGGATCGTGTTTTATCCATGTTTACATTTATGTTTTCCTCATGTTTATTGTCGTTCAGGGAGTGTCTGAAGGGAACAATACAAAACTGCAGAGATGCAGAGGTGTCCTGTCCTGACAACTGTGAGAGCAAGCTGCTGGACCGAGAGATCAAAGAGGTAAGGGTAAAACTGGAGAACCACAACAGCATACAACAAAAATATTAATTATAATTCAAAACGTTACATGATACAACTGAAACCAGATATTCTTTTCTTTTCTTTTTTTTTTTTTTGGAAAATGCTTACAGGAAATTGTTAGAGTTAAAAGTTTAGCTATTTGTAATGTAAGTCTAATGTAATATAATGTTCTACTGCGTGTCTGTATGTCTGTGCAGCTTCATTAGACTAATAAAATAAACAAAGATTTTCCATTTCTCTTTAATCCTGCCTTAAAAATGTAAAAAAAAAATGGAATAGAAGTTAAGTAAGACAACAGGTGAGTCCTTTTTCTGTCATCCAAAGGGAAACGTGACATAAAAGCACACGTGTGTTTGTCTTAATTATCAAAAATACAATTTGAGTGAAATTGAAGGATTTCACCTCTCATGTTGTTGACCTTTAGAAAACAGCAGATCAGTCAGTGAGAGTGGGGATGAACTTATAGTAATAAAGCTGTCAGCACTTAGTCAGATGTCAAATCCACACATTTTAAAGTAATTTTTCTAAACTCCTCTTGAGAAGAAATAACCTGAAGAGCCTCTAACAGAAAGCAAGGAACGCATTCTTTATTTTTCCATAAAGATAACAGCTCTACAGTGCATCTAATGCTCTTTCTCCTCCTTGTGTTATCTCTGTATGATCCTGCTTTCAGCTGCTCACAGAAGAGGAGCACCAGCGCTTCCTAGAGTTGCGTCTGATCATCGCGGAAAGCCGCTCCGAGCACAGCTTCCACTGTCAGACTCCCAACTGTCGAGGCTGGTGCATCTATGAGGATGAAGTCAACGAGTTTAACTGTGAACTCTGCAATGAAACCAACTGCATTCTCTGCAGGGTAGTTCTTTTTACATTCACCATATGAACTGACCAAGTTTTTTTTACTACAGTGTTATCATAGAAGCACCAAATGTAAAGAAGGTTGTGTTTGTGTGTGTGTTTGCAGGCCATCCACAATGGCATGAATTGCAAGGACTACCAGGATGACCTCCGTATCCGGGCAGAGAATGACCAGGCGGCTCAGCAAACTAAACAGATGCTTGAGGTATGTCAGCCTCACAGTTGTGTGTTAACTGTGTACAGGGGTGGACTCCTGATCCAGCTGCAGTCTTTTTGACAGTACACAGTTGTGTTGTCATTAGTGCTCACAGATCAGTGCCTTTTGAGATATATGTTCCGTAGCAGTAACATCAGTGCCACAAAAAAACTGAAAATAAGACCACTTCCTTTGCAGCATCACAGTTTTGCACCAGTGCAACACTAAGCACACATCAAACCAGTGTGGGAAATTCTGAAGGGTTTTAAATGTAGCTGAGTGTTTCAGTTAACTACAACTACAACACTGCTAAGTTGATTTACAGTCATTAATTAAAATAAGCTGTGTATTTTGATCTTGTCTAATATCCTGTTAATATTTTCTATGTATTCTGAGTAGAAACAGATATTTGTATTGGAGTGTGTACTGTTTTCACCTCTATGTACAAACTGGGAGGGCTGGAGGAGAGTTTGTTTTCATTTATATTCATATTAAAGCTGGGGCAGGCAGTTTATCTTTGGTGTGATTGCACAAACATTTCATAATAACCTTTCAGCATACTGTAATTCAGGTGGTCTGAAAGAACCCTACACTTCTGCGCCCCTCCGTGGCTCTGTAGTCAGACCTTCACAGGATATTTTAAGTCAATCAAGGGAAATTTCAGAGAGCACGTCTACCTATTTGCTGCTCTACGCTGTGCTTCTTAGTGACAGGTGATGTCACTACAAGCTGATTGGCCGTTGCAACAAGTGACATGCGTTATGCTCTAAAACTGGCCTCTGCCGACAATAGTGTCTGCAGGCGACACCGTCAGCACGCTAGAGTCTCGTTGTGAATCTTTGGTGAAAACTTGCTTTAAAAGAGACACACGACATGGGTGATAAAACAAGCGCCAGAGCAAAAACAGGGGAGGCGAGGGTGTAGCGGAGTTGCCTCTTAAGGGGTCTCGTGCTGCACCTAGCTTGATTTCCAAATGTTGCCTACCACAACCTTAAGTGCCCTATCATCATTTGAGGCATATTTTCCAACATTGAAGGCTTACTGTCTTCACTTATTGCACTATACAGGTCACTTAAATTCCTACTTCTGTTTACAAAATATTTTTTTAAGTTCAGAATGTGACTCTGGCTTAGTTCGTTGTATAATTACATTTTATTGCCCATTTTAACATGTTTATGGGTCGAGCGAAACATCAAGCTCTCTGTTCTTACCTCAGACTGATTCCTTCACTTTGGTCGGTGCTTTACAGTAACAGGGCTAACTTACAAAATAGAAAGTGTCCAAAGCAATCTAAGATCAATATTTGTTTTATTAGGTGGATGACTGTTTACCAACTTTTTAAATTTGCTGTTCTGTGTCCTTTATAAAATCACCATCACATGTCTTGAATTGCATATTTAATTAGTACTTCTCTGTTGATTGGCTGGACAGTTGCACCTCCCTCAGTACTTCTCTTTGCATTTTACTTGGTTTCTCTGTATTTCAAACAGAGCTTGCTACAGAATGGGGAGGCCATGAAGTGTCCTCGGTGTGACATTGTTGTCCAGAAAAAAGATGGCTGTGATTGGATCTGCTGTTTGATGTGCAAGACAGAAATCTGCTGGGTCACTAAACAAGCTCGCTGGGGCCCGAATGTAAAAACATTTGCACACACAATGTTGGCTTTCAGAAAAGTTTGCTCATGTGTCTGAGTTGTTCATTTGACTTCTTCTTTGGTTGTATTTTACAGGGCCGGGGCGACATTTCTGGGGGCTGTAAATGCAGAGTCAACAATCAGCCTTGCCACCCCAACTGCCAAAACTGCCACTGAGGCCATCATGCTAATGGAGACTCTCGCAGCTGCAAGTACTTGCACCGTCTGCAGAAAGGCGGACCTCAGATGAAGCTAACGCTGCTAGCTTAACGCTGGCTACATTCCTCTCTTCTTTTGATTTATTTTATGTTACTTTTTCCGTCTTTTTTTTTTTTTTAAATGTTGCAGCTACCGCAAATGCTACAAACAAGTCATATAGATTGCCAGTTAAATCTTCTACATCTCTGCAGCTGAGGATTCTGACAAAATAAGCTTTACTGGGTTCTTCTGCTGTGATATTTTTTGTAATGAATTAATGCTTGACATGCACTTTAGCGTCTGGCTTCTGCTTTCATCACAACTCAGTCTGATGGGCCAGCAATGATGTTCTGTTTACTCACTACTTAGTGCGACTAAGTGTTGCTTCAACTCAAAACACGTACTCTGATTTGACAAACAAACCAAAATACGATTTGTAATCTGTCAAGACAAAAATCCATATAGAAGCCAATACGCAAACACATTGATTAAAATGTCATTCAGAAGGTAACATCTCCATAAATGAGGAATTCCCTACGCTTTTTTTCACTGTCAAGTATGAATACAATGAGCAGTAATTTCTTTGCATGAAATTTATGGATTTTATTTCTCAGTTCATCATTTTAAAACACCAGAACTACAGACAAATGAGTTTTATTTAGTAATGTCTTCCAAACTAAACTGACTAGTTATTTTTAGATGTTTTCACCAATGTATGCTTGATAAGCAAGAGAGTAATGACTTTATTTTAGTTGACTGTAATGAAGGATGCCGTTTACATTAAATGAGTGTTGAGAATGTAAAACAAGCAGCTCAGATGCGCCTAATAACTGAAGTGTCAAGTTGAAATAAGGCAAAGGGGAAAAACAATAATGCTGTATTTTTCTCAGGTATTCAGGATTTTACCTGTACTTCTTAAGTGTTGATTTCTCAAGGGCACAGCAATGTACTATAATGCATTATACTGTACACAACCTCTTTATGCTTTGTATCTATAAAACTTGTCGGGTTTCACTTGCAGGTTTTTTAAAGGGACATGCCTTAATTCCAATAAAACCGGACCAAACTCTGTGCATGCTAGCATTATTGCAATAGTATGACAAGCTGATGAAGGACAGATGAAGTTAATAAAGCAAGACTGAAGCTGACAAAGTGCAGCTGAATCTGACAGGACAGCTGAAGTTGAGATGACAAAGTACATTTCAGCCAGCAAACTCAACCACAGGCCTACAGTGAGCAGGTGCCATCATACCACTGGGGCCAATCTCCCTGCACAACCCAACATGATGAAGTTCATTCTCATCACGAAATTTCTTGACCAGTGAGCCTTAAAGGACCAAACCACCCAATATTTTTTTTTTCTTTCGAGTAGCAGAGATGCCCCTATCCTTTACAAATATTGTTAAAATTTGACCTTGGTTCATTATACAACAGTCAGTTCTGACCAAGTTGTTAGATTGACCAAAATTCATTCCATACAAGAGCACTGGGACATTAAAATGTATGTATTACTCCACTTCAGGTGTTCCAATCGCTTACTGTCGGTTGCTAGGTTACTGTGTAACAAACTTCACTGTTACTGGCACCGCTGTAACTTATAAAGTAAGC
>JAQFJA010000012.1:9504320-9515369 GCA_029874485.1 Naso brachycentron | reverse complement strand
AGCACAGTCTCCGTCATTTTTTGGAATAAATTTATGCAAATGTTAGTGAAATTTGTACATAACGCAAAGTGCTATTTAAATTTGCTATTGCGGATTTTTGCAAAGCTCATTATCCAGTTAACTTTGTATGCTATCATCTTCCCAAATTTTAAGCAAACACTCCAGAAATAGTAATCATGTCCTCGAACTGTGCTTGTGCAAGTGCAACCATAATGCTGAAGCCCACCTCCATGCCTTTGTGCAATGCAGAGCTGTCACACTAGTCAAACAAACTGGACTTTGGGGCCAAATGAGCTTGGGCTCAACTGTATCTGTGAGGAAATTTTTTTGGTGTCACCCCAATGCTCATGACCATAGCCGACAAATGAAGGCGATTGGAAATTCAGGGGTTAGCCTTGAGATTCAGGTCCCTCTTTACCATAATTCTTCAGTATAACACAGGCATCACCACAGATGCTCCAATGATTAGCCTGTACATCTATTTTACTCTCACTCATGACCAAGAGGAACCCAAGATATTAAAACTCCTTTGATTAAGCAGCAACTCAACTCACAAACAGAAGAGATGGGATCCTGATCTCTGTACCAGGCACTATCTGCCCCCTCAAACTTGGTTCAGCATTCACTGGGTATGAATAACTCTTGCCAGGAATATAGTATCAGCTCTCACTCCAGTTTTACAAGTGCCAGACAAAAGGTAATTAGCCTTGGCAATTTGCATTCCTACATGCCAACCTCAGGACACCTAGACACAATGATCAGCCATCTCTGAGTACACAAAGCACTTGTAGACTTATTTGAACTCTTACGACTGTACTGACATTACAGTAATGAGTTTTTTCAGCACCACTAGGCAGCAGTGAACCCATGTGGTAGAGCTGTGTATGACAAGTGTTGCAGCAGCAGGAGAAGTGTAGGCATTCTGGCGAAGTTACTCGGTGTGTAAGCCTCGTCAATACAACAACCTCTACAGTATACTTGCAAAAATGAAGAGCTAGTCCATGAATCTGTGACCAAGACAGAGATCTATATTGGTCCTCCAGAATCTGAGGCTTTAACAGTAAGCTTTCTCTAATACCCTGCCACACATTTTGAGTTTTGATTGAAACCATTATAATCAAGGCCATGTCATCAACAGAGGGTGTTGCAGACCTGCAGAGTTTGAAACACCTATTTTGGTTCCCAATTCAAATCATGGAAAAATCAGCGGGGAATCAAATTTTTTGGCTCCCCCATTTTTTTTTATATTATCTATTTTTTTAAAAGACGTAATGCTCTGAACTGTTCAAAATTAAGTGCCTAAACCAGAACAGACCTAATTCTGTGTCGGTGAAATAGGCCTGCTATTGGCACTTGAGAGAACCCCATGATTTGTGGCCAATTCTGTTGGGAAAGAAGGCAAAACAGGGACTGAGTAAGTATTCAGTTAACATGAATTCATCAAGCATATTAATAGTGTTATCAATTATTGCAGTGATAGCTTTAGTTGTTTAAAAGAACCCATAAGTCTATGACTTTAAAGGCTACATTGCAAACTACACAAGTATACTACTATTCTCTACCTTCTTGAAAACATGATCTTTACAATATAGAATCAATTGTATGTACAATGTTTGGTAAATTAAGAAACTATTGAGCATGAAATTCCGTTGTGAAAAAAAGAAACTTTTTTGAACCTTTATTATTTCTGGGAGGGCTTCACTGACAGCAAGCTCTCTTTTTCAGGAACGCCCTGATCACATTCACAAAGTTACATACTCTTACCTGGAAGTTGCTCAGTACCACTACAGTCCTAACTGCTGCCACTGAGAAGCTCTACTTACTTCTGGATGTTTAACTTCTTCCATTAGATAATTCAAAGTGTTCCAGCCATCATACCATCATAAGACCACAAACCCTGATAGAAAGCAATGCCAGTTGAGCAGACATCGGCATTTGTGTTTGTAAATAAATTGTCAAAGTTTTCAGGGGGAAAAAAAAAGAAATGAAAGAAAAAAAAGAAAATCCCAGGTCCTGTAATGGTTCCAGCAATGAAGGACACAGCTCCTAAAAGCCACACTTCCCTCTTCAGACTTAGTCCCTGTTTGTCACTCTCCACTGGCTGAGCACTACTGTCTCCTCAAAGACATTCACAAGGAATACTTAACATGTCAGTGACAACAGCTGACTGTCAGGGACCTACAACTGTTTTATGACAATGTTTCATGTGATTTTTTCTTAGAACATCTAGCAGTATATTCACTAAAAAAAAAACACTAACATTTATTGAAAAGATGATTTGAGATGGTGTTTGTGAGTTTTTGTTAATTCACTATTTACGACACATTTTATTCCCACTGAGGACCTAGTGCCACTTAGGTTACTTTCTTTGCTGTGTGTGTGTGACATGTTCAACAATACTAAAATAGTGGTTTTGTGCCATGCAAACTGCTGTCATTTTTTAAAAATATATATAATCTTTTGCTCTCTTGAGGCAAGTTAAATATTTTTTGGCAGGAGAGGTTTTCCCCATTCATTATATAAAACAGCTAGGTTCAAACACACAAAACTGTTCAGGCAGAAACCAGTACGTTGAGAAGCAGGTTAACAAAATAAGAATACACCTTAGGAATGCCACTGAGGCACAAATTGGTGATTTGATTTGTTATTTTAGTGTGCGTCTAAAGCCATCAAGTTCTTCCTACATTTAGACTTTAATCATGTAACTCTGGACACTACACTACCTGCTTTTTTCCAGTATGTGGACTGCAACACCAGGGGAAACAGGACTATTGACCTACTGTATGCAAATGTTAAGGATGCATACAGGGCCACCCCTCTGCCTGCACTGGGAAAAGCAGACCACAATCTTATTCTGCTTCAGCCTCACTGCAAACCAAAGGTGAGGAGGTTACCCACAACAACAAGCCCATTCAGGAAGTGGTCTCCTGAGGCAGAGCATGCTCTGAGAGACTGCTTTGGAACTACTGGAATGAGCAATACAGGAGAAAGCTGGAGCAGAAGCTGCAGAACAACAGCATGAAGGAGGTGTGGGACAGGATGAAGGTCATCACCAGCTGCAGCTCGAGGTGGGGTACCACCATCGAGGGGGATGTGGGGAGAGCAAACCATCTGAACAACTTCTTCAACAGGTTTGACCACCCTATCCCACTCTCACCTCTGACCACCACGCCCCCCATGCCCTCTTCTGCTCTCTCCCTCCCCCTACGAGCAGACACCTGCACTTCCTCCCCACCTACAGTCACTGCAGCCCAGGTGTGCAGAGAGCTGAGGAGGCTTCGCCCCTGCAAAGCAGCAGGTCCAGATGAGTTTCCCCCCGACTCCGACCTGACTAAAGGCCTACGGTCAGAGGTGGGAGACCCTCTACAGCACATCTTTAACCTGAGTCTGGAGCAGGGGAGGGTCCCTCTGCGGTGGAAAACATCATGCATCGTCCCAGTCCCTAAGAAACCATGTCCTGCAGAGCTGAATGACATCAGGCCGGTCACCCTGACGTCACGTGTGATGAAGACCATGGAGCGGCTGCTGCTACGCCATCTGAGGCCACAGGTTCGCCATGCCCTCAACCCGCTTCAGTTTGCGTACCAGGAGAAGGTGGGAGTGGAGGACGCCATTGTCTACATGCTACACCGATCCCTCTCTCACCTGGACAGGGGCAGCAGTGCTGTGAGAATTACATTTCCGGACTTCTCCAGCACCTTCAATACCATCCAGCCCCAGCTCCTCAGACGCAAACTGACTGATATGGGAGTGGGCTCACACCTGGTGGCGTGGATTACAGACTACCTGACAGGCAGACCCCAGTATGTGCGACTGGGGGACTGCAGGTCAGATACTGTGGTCAGCAGCACAGAAGTGCCGCAGGGGACTGTGCTTTCTCCGGTCCTGTTCACCCCGTACATGTCAGACTTCAAATACAACTCCGAGTCCTGCCACATGCAAAAGTTTGTGGATGACACGGCCATTGTGGGCTGTATCAGTAGTGGACATGAGGAGGAGTACAGGAAACTGATTCAGGGCTTTGTTGCATGGTGCAACTCCAACCACCTCCACCTCAACACCACCAAAACAAAGGAAATGGTGGTGGACTTCAGGAGGCCCAGGCCGCACCCGGAGCCTGTGAACATCAATGGTGTCCGTGTGGAGCTGGTGCAGACCTATAAATACCTGGGAGTGCAGCTGGATGAAAAACTGGACTGGACTGCCAACACAGATGCTCTGTGCAAGAAAGGACAGGGCTGACTGTACTTGCTCAGACGACTGGCATCCTTCAACATCTGCAAAAAACTGCTGCTGATGTTTTACCAGACTGTTGTGGCAAGCGCCCTCTTCTATGCAGTGCAGTGCTGGGGAAGCAGCACCAAAAAGAGGGACGCCTCACGATTGGACAAACTGGGGAGGAAAGTGGGCTCTGTTGTGGGCACAGAGCTGGACACCCTGACATCCATGGCAGAGCGACGGGCGCTGAGCAGGCTTGTGTCATTCATAGACAATCCACTGCATCCACTGCACAGCACCATCTACAGGCAGAGGAGCAGTGACAGGCTGCTATCACTGTCCTGCTCCACTGACAGACTGAGGAAATCGTTCCTCCCCCACACCATGCGGCTCTTCAACTCCATCCGGAGGAGATAACTCTAGAGAGGCTGTGTTGTGCTTATCACACACTGCACAAAGCATTTTAAAACTTTTACTTATTTAATAGTATCTATGCTTTTAAAATTGCTATTTTTTTCTGATCTTTTTATCTTAAATCTGTGGATACGGCTGGAAAATGTGAATTTCTCTCGGGATGAATAAAGTATCTATCCATCTATTTTGGAAAGAATTGGATGGGGTTTATGTAACTTGTGTGGCCGATATTGACAAAGGACAACGACATGTAGAAACACTGGTATGGTCATTTAAAATATAGGCTGCATCTGAGATTAAATTAGCCAATGTAGCATTTAAAAAAACTGAAATGTGAAATTGTGCCATTTCTCTCTAATTTCTACGTGATTTAAACAAAAAACAAACAAACAAAAAAACCTGTATGAGAATCTTGAGAATCAGAAAACTGTTTTAGCTTTAAGCTAATCAGTGCTTTAAGTGTACTTTGCTGTCATATGTATAAAATGTACGGCAACACTTTATTTGGACAGTCCGCCTACACATAGTTTAGAGAATATTTATAACATTTCAACATCAGTTGACACTCAACAATGTGAATGTTTCACCTATAACCCCAACAGTAATCCCAATTTGTTAACTAATTCATTAATCTTTGTTGAACATTCTGAAAATATTCAACCGATATTCAACAGTTAACCAACTAATACGTTGTTGGAATGTGACAAATACTCTAGACTATCCAAATAAAGTGTAACCAAATGTTCATATAAATTACTTTTCCACATTGATGTATAACTGTGTCCATACAAATACATGGAACATTTTCACTCTAGTTTATTAGCATTCTCTTGTACAACTTTACATTAGTATGACAGATTCATTATGACAAAATAAACATGAAAGGCAGATAAATCGTTTAGTGCAAAAATAAAATGAATGAAACTGGAGTGCAGGTACACAGCGTATAAACAGCTTATACTCTCAGGCGCCTCACCATCTTCGCACATGTCCCAGGTCACCTTCATTTTGTAGATCCCTTTACAGCTAAATTGGTGGATACATATGAAGGCAACAAACCAATCAACTAAAATACTGGAATGGGATGCCTAAGCATTCAGACACTCATAAAAACAAAAACTTTTCTAAACGAGTCTTTGAACTGAAGTGAGATGTTTACTCAGACTGGTTGTTGTGCTGTACAATGTATATGACTTCAAACTCGACTAATTGAGAAGATTTCTGTTAAACAAAATACATTTTGAAGATAACAGACACCCTAAATTCACTACCCTAGAATGAAGTGCTCTGACAAACTATTTGCTATATTTTCTTACAATAAGACACAGCTATTACGGTGAGTGCCAAACGACTGAAATCTTAGCAAACCCATATTTGTTAAAATGTGTGACTGATTAAAAATGGCTGGAACATTGAAATGAGCTGGACTGCCCTGAAATGTGAACGTCGCACTCAAAATAATCCAACATAATTAATGGCATGTGTTCCAATAAAGCTAAAGTTGTGTTTAACAAAGCATGGGATAGCATTATTCTGAAGGCTCACGCACTTTTTCTAACAGGAGCACCTTTACAGTCAGAGTAAGCAATTTGTTAACTTATTTTAAATGTACCCACACAAGGACGATGGTATCCACTTCATCTTACTGTTCATCCCAGCTTTGATATTCTTTGTTCCCCAGGCATTGAGTGAGTAGGCTGCTGAATTATAAAGAGAGATTTTATCATCTACTCCAGAGAAATTGACACAGAACACACCCTATTTATTTAAGGCCATGAAACACAGACACGTTTTTGAAGATGTGCAACCAAATGGAGTCAGAAATTGGAAAAACTCAAGGAAAACAACTCTGATACGGCAGTTTTCCCGACTTTGTCGACTATGACAGCTGTACTCCATTCTGGGGCCAAATCCTCAGACTGAAGTTTGAAATAAGCTGCATTACATTTACCTTGACTACACCAACACCATTTTGTTTAAAACTCTGTACAGATAAGTTGACTTTTAACATAAGTCAAAATTAAAATGTGTAGTCAAAACATAATCAAAAGGTGACCTTAAAAAGTGCCAGTGTGTCATGACCCTATCTTTATACAGTTGCTTGCATACCTATAAATTAAAAATTAGTAAATTGTACAAAGAGAGGACTCTACCAGTCCTCTTTTTGGTCTCAGTCCATGTATCAAATACACAACAAATGGGTTATGACCACACACACTCATACACGTTCACACACATTCGCACACTCTCTCATACATTCACTCCAGCTCTCTTAATTGGCAGCATTTTCAAGTGTAGTGAATTTACCAAGCTTTCAGCACAAATCTCTGTGAGCACAACTCAATATCATAATATTCTAATACCAAATATAAATTAACGTTAAAGACGACACCATCAGTTATAGTCCTTGGAAATACAGTCTCTCTATTGCAACAGGATGGATCCTTCAGTTCAGAGCACCAGCAGGTTTTGCTGTTAAAGAGGTGCACTCTCATTAGGAGTCATAAAAAGGACCCCACGTAGGATGTAACACCCTCAGGGGCGAAAGCGAAGCTTAGACTGGTTTAGTTTAGAGAGTACTGCACACTCCAGACAGTGTTATCTACAGTTTAATTAAGTACTTAAAGGGTTCATGGAAACAGACCCACCAGCTAGAGTCAGTCAAGGACAGGTAAGTTAGAGCATGGGGGAAAATAGATGAGGTTCAAGGAAACAAGTCCAGTTTCGGAGCCCACTCGAGGGCAGTGTTGACCACAGCCAGTGCTGCAGCTCCTAAAGCCACGGTCAGACCCATGACTGCCAGTCGAACAAACCGCCGCGCTGCTGAAGGTTGAGCTACTACTGAGCTCGCGGTCGAGTTCTCCAGCGCAGCCTGTTTCTGTCTGCGTCGTCGACGGAGAACAGAGTCCGGTCGCTGTTGAGTAGATGCCAGGTCAAAGTCCTTGAAGGTAGAGGCTGCCATGCTGAGGGGAAAAATGAAGAGAGACAGACAGAAAAAGAAAATGTTAATGTAAAAAGGTTGAAGAACTTGAGCTGTCAGCGAATTTACCACTGTCTCGGAACTGTCCCAAAAAGACAATTTTAACCATGCTTCTTTTTCCTTTTCACAAAAACCCCAAGTCTTTCTTTGGGTTTAGCTTCCAGTGTTAATAGCGCTGGGAAAAAATAGTGTGTGTCCTCAGTCGAAAGTGAGTTGAATGTTACTGGGTCCTTTGACATTTCAACAAATACATTTCAGAATCTTCATTTTTTTTTTATGTTCGGTCTCACACTGAGTGCAAGTCAGCTGGTAACCATAGTAACAGCAGGAGGGGACACAGACAGAACACAGTTAGTTAGTGACTGTGGTAAAATAACAATAGCCAGAGTGTGAATGTACCAGTTAAAGTTAAGTACCTTTCATGTGAGACAGCCTCTCTAGCCAGTTCAGAGGGAGGAAACTGGACAAAGAGGTCTCCTGCTCGGCTGATGAGTGTTTCATATGGCAGATCCTGGGGAATCTGAGACAGCAGATGATGAACCATGGCCATGTCGCATTCACACTCCAGCACCTCCTCCTGTCTGTACAGTACAATCTGCAACACAAGTAGAAGTAAAACAGGCAGATTTGTTAATAACCACTGACAATTTATTAGGCTACTACCCATCAGGGACAGAAGATCTTAAGAGTGCGATGATAAAGGTGATAAGGTAAGCTAAACTTGATTTGTTGTTAAGGTTTTATACAGCAACTGTGACATCATTGTATGGGAATGGACCAATCAAACAGCCGTGGTTATTACAAGGTTAAAATTACTCAAATAACAACACTTTATTACATGGCTTTGTTGACTTCTGCTGGTAAAGTGAGGCAGAAACTATTTCATCCCTGTTTCCCAACCACGGTCCGGATCCAAAACAGGAAACAGCTAACGTTAACACTACATTGCTATGCAAGCTGTTCCAACTGTAGAATCGAAAGGACTATTTTTTTAGCGGAAGAAATAAGATCATTTTTAAATCAACAAAATAACATTTAAATCCATATTTTGGGTCATGTTATTGATTTCTTTAAATAACCATGTAATAAGCCGGATAATGCCCGGCAAGCCGGTCATTATTGCGAAAGAGTCCCGACAGGGTGATGCAGGACGACGCAAAGTGAAGGGGTGGACATTATCCCTTACTTATATCTACCTTTAACCATAAATGGTTACAGTGTCATCATATTCTAGCCACCTAGACTATGTCTTAATACAAATGTCACAAAGGGGCATAATAGAGCTGTCACTTTTAAAAAAAATTAAGTTCACACAAATTTAAAATGTCCCGAAATTTGTTTGGATGAATGCGACCCTCTCATTGTCCGCTTGCTCCTTAAATTTTCCTTATTTTATGAACTTCAGAGCCTGCAGCTGTTTTAACAGCCATAACTATATTATTCACTGTGAAAATCAAAGTGTCACAGTGCTACAGCATTCATGACAGGCAGCCTAGAAGGTAGTGACTATTTTATTTTTTATAATTTATAATTAATTGTTGCTATTGCTCAATCCTTCTTTACTTATTATTCATTGATCTTTCCTTGCGCACTGCTTTTTTTCTGCCATTCACCTTGCTACTGCTGTTATACTGCAATTTCTCCATAGTGGGACAAATAAAGGATTATCTAATTTTATCGTGTGAGGGGAGGGAACTAACGTTACAGCGCTCTTAATATAAATGCCCAAAGTTGAGTCAACTACGTTAGTGGGCTAATAGTGTTACTTCATTATTCCGTTAATTGTGTCGGTACTTTGTGAAATAAATGCGGAGGAGGAATAGGATACTGTCGCGTAATGTTTTCTAGAAAAAGGTTTATGACTGTTACCTCAGCATGTTGTGTGTGTGTATGAAAAGGGGGGAGAGATGAAACAGAAAGTAAACGTGTGACAGTGCTGAGCTTACAGGCTCATCTTAACCTACTAACGTTACCATGTGAGTTTTATGCCCAATGAATGCTTCTCTTGCTGTCATTCCTTTTAAAAATGGTCCATAAAAAGTTTTGTTTTAACATGCTCACTGTAGACTGTAAAGAGACCTGGGTTGGGAAGGAAGGCGCCTCTTAAATCACTATGTGATGATGGTCGGCTCAGTGGACGATGCACTTACAGAGAGACTGCAGCTTATATTTTGAGCAGGTCATTACAGCTCAAATATGAACTTTTCACTTTTCAACCCATGTTCAAACAAACATCTGAATTTCAGATAAAAAGTTACAGCATAAGAACAATAAATTAGTCCCTCTGAGTGCTGAGAGTATAGGACACTCACCACAGCAGCAAAGTAGATGGGCATCAGTGGATGGCAGGCCAAGAAGAAGTCATACAACCGGACAACATGGCGAAAGTCTGACAGGACGTGGCCAAACCAGGTGATCAGCCAGCTGAGAGCGAAGACTGTGCCCACCTCAGCCCTAAGCATCACAAACAGAAACACATGACAGAGATCAGCTTTCTTTTGCACATTAAACTGCTGTGTGCTCATACTTGAATTCAGAGTTAATATAAACCACCAGAAATGATTAAGAATGAGAGTTATGCCATGTGATGTGGAACTAAAAGACACAGAGGACAACAGTCATATTAGTCCTTCGAGCGGAAGACCTCATGACCTCTGTGGTTAAGAAGTAACTCGCGCTGTTATAATACAATTGGTGTGCTGTAATTGCACACTTATCCCTCTTTTTTTTCACTTTTGATTTGAGCACACCAAGTTTCAACATTGACCTTAGTGACTTTAAAACACTATACAGCACAGTCTACAGTGGAATTTCTCTTAGAATATTGCCAATGATCACAGAATCACTGCTGCGGGGCTCTCTGATGAAGAAACAATCGTGTCAGTTATAACTTTGATATTAAATGCTGGATGTCTTAACTTTGCATTATTCTTTTAGTAACTTTCTCTTGTTAAGCCCATAATGTCTGAAACAGACAGTAAAATCCCTGCTGTCCTCTTGACAGACATGGCAGAATACATATAGAACAATGGGGTTTCAGACAGAGAAACATTTAACACACTGGTTAAAGATAATGTAGACAGCAGACACTAATGAAAACAATTTTTAGAGTAGATATAAATTGTATTGTATTTCACAACTGTGTTGAGTATGAAGCTTTTTAATATTCTGAAGGTCCAGCCTTAATTACAGCTGCCTTACCTCGCAAACTATGTTCCTACTGCTTTTGAAGTGAGGATGGATTTTTAACTTTTCTTGTCAGTTTCATGTCTTATAGGTAGCCTCTGATTGTACAAGAGTTTCACTTTCATGAATTTATTTCTCTCTTTTAGCAGTAACATAAGGAGACTACAAACAGCGTTTTGTTATACATTCTTGTAGTGTAAAGAGAAAATTTTGTAGATCATGAAAATGACATGATTTGGCCTGTCATTACT
>JAQFJA010000012.1:9459793-9474280 GCA_029874485.1 Naso brachycentron | reverse complement strand
ACATGGTGTCTTTGGATTATTTTTCAACTATTTTACCTCTGATGGTGTTTTATTTTTGTTGTTTTGGACGTAATTTTGCCTTAAAGTCAATGGCAAGTATGGTTTGTTTCTTCAAAACATTCCATTGACAATGTTAGTTCATTTTTGATGTTTTAAACAAAAATTCTGGCCCTATGTTACACATTTCTCCTTGAAAGCAGGGTGTCTCACTTGCATTAGCTGTGCCACTAACATTATTAGAAAAAACACACAAAAAAAACCCATCTAAAAAGGATAAACCCTGGGCGCTGGACAGAAATGCCAAAACTGAAGAGAACATAGGATTCACACACCAGAAATAGCTCCTAAATGCATTTAATTGGCATAATCACCACATGTGACGTTTGGGGCACCTGCCCTTTATCAGACATGAAAAAAATGAGGGAAACACACCTCCATTTTTACAGCCAATAGGTTCCTCATGTGATGAAGAAGAAAAGTATAAAGTAAAAGATGAAGAAAACTATGTACAAACAAAAATGTATGTACACATATACATGTATATATAGACACACTAAGAAAAATTGCAATACCTGAACACCTGGCTTAAACGTCAGGAAAATAAAACATCATACAAGGCATGTAATACAAGGAGACAGAAGTGCCTCAATGTCAAGAGGTGAAAATGAATAGATAAATAGGTTATAAAAGGAATCCACAGCTTTTGGACCTAATAAGTCTAGAGTAGCATGTAAACATAAGTCTCTAACAGCATATGTATATAACAAACATCCCACAAACATGGATATATAACAGCATACAGATATACAAATTCAAGTACAACACGTAAGTCTAGTATGTATGATGGTACTAACACTATTACCCATGAGAGTGACACAGGCACAGCTAAGGCCAGTTTGCTGTGACCCATGACAGGGACACAGCTAACTAGCACAAGCCGTGTCCATCCCATGACTTCATGACCCATGAGAGCCATTCTATGTGTCTCTCTCATGGGCTCAGTTGCGTTAATAAATGACCTGACTGTCGCGACCCAGTGCAAGTCCTGTAACCATAGCTCTCTGTGACAGTACTCTTTGATTCAAATCACAACTCAGAATAACTAATAGGCGCAGTCATGTGTAACACAGGGAGTGTTTCTTGTAAAAGGGTCATGTTAGAAGTGAAGCACACGCCGACAGATGCTCGGAGGGCTGCTGGGGCTGTTATAAGTATGCTAACAGTGACATGCACCGGCTTGCTGAATTCAAAGGCGTCACCTGAAAACTGTGACAGCTGCTGAGAATTTTCTGAGCTGCATTTAAGAGATTATTGTGAACAGCATATTTCTTCTTCATGTGTTTTCTCTTTCACACATGGCTCACTTTAGAAAGGCTAATACTGAATGGGAAAATCAATTAAACTGCCTTAAATTAACACAGGCTACAGAAACGTGCAGTCCTGGGGCTAAAATTATACTCGATGGAATCTCAGTTTTTCACCCTTTTCTTCTTGATCATACATGTCGTTGGAAGGGACTTAATACTGAGCTGTAGTGGTGATTAGTATATTTGCTTTTGTACATTTCTTTTTTGCAATTACATTTGCTTGCCTATGGCTATATACACATTAATCTAGCTGTTGGTTAAACCAATCACGGAGTGGGTTTTCAGAAAGAATTAGGGGCAGTGGCATCATCAAAGTTATAGAAATGACTGAAATGACTTTGTTCTGTCCTGGTTGTACTTGAGGTTAATTGTGATGTGCTCAGGAATGGGGGTCAGGTTTGTTCGAGTCCAGCAGGAACTACAGATGAGAGTGAGGTACTGTGTGGACCATTAGAAAGCACTGCAATTTACTCTGAACTTAATTTCTGACTCAAGAGAGAAGTGCTCCTTTGTATCCTTTGGCGCAGCACACACTTGAATTCTGACAAAAGTTATAAATGTAATACTCCTGACTGTATGCTGAGCATAATTATCTAAACTAATTGTGGACACAGCTTGCCTCTGTGAAAGACTACTGCTGTGAAAAGTAAACTCCAGTACTGAAATAATAACCTGGAGTATTATTCATGACATCAAAGTGAATGGGCCACTGGTTTCTGCCATGCAGTCTTGTCAACCTGACAAGCACAAGCAATACTAACATGTATTGTAGGTTATGAACAGTGACGTCTTTCTAATTGGCTCTCCGCTGTCTGTCCTGATTTACAAGTGTATCTAAGCTGCTTTCTCATGCCATGCACATTACAAACAATTGGACATGGCTCTTGCCCTCCAGCTTGCTCACAAATACTTCAGTTCAATCTCCTGCCTGTGTGTGTCTGTGTGGGAGACAGCAAGCGACTTGTTATATAAAGTGATACAATTTATGTGAAAGTACCATTATCAGAGTGAAAAAACACACACCACAAGTCTCATTTATCTGAATCCAAACAAACTGGGGTGTTGCGTAAAAAACAGAACAAGACAAAAAAAAAAATGGATGATTTGCTAATTCATTTTGGCCTATATTCAATTGTAAACAGTACAGAGACAATATATTTAAAGATTTACTTCATCAACTTAAGTGAATTTTGTAAAAAAAAAAAAAAATGCTTATTCTGAATTTGGTGCCAGCAACAACATTTCAAAAAAGTTGGGACAGGGAGAAAAAAAAACAGGTTGGAACATTCCAACGATAAACAAGTTGACATTGATAAGTGTCGCTCGACAGGATTGAATGATTAGTGTGAAGTTTATCATTTAATTTATGCTTCGGTGAAAGGTTTCAGTTGTCTTCATGAGCCATATTTGATACACACAGCAGAATAACCAAAAGAAAGTACAGTTCAAACTATCTCCATATTGACATTAACACTATCCAATCACATTATGCGGCAAAATATGATGATGGCTGCAATGTAACTGAAAGGCCTTCGTTGCGCGACACATTTGGCAAGTGTTGCTCGACAAAAATGACATAATTTTGACAGAAAAATGTGTCACCCGACACTTTCATTTCACGTCACATACCTTGTTATGTAGTGGACATTGTTATATCTTTTGAGTCATATGGTTAACGAGCAGACGACTGAATGGTAGGGTGACATGAAGCTCAGGTGAGAGGCATGAGATGCTCTTACAGCGAGGGAGATGATTGACTGGAGAAAACACTGGCAACGAGACTGATGCAGGGCAGGTGCGGATGGAAGGTGTTTAAGGAAACGAAGGCAGGGGAGGAATGTAATTGGGAAACACTTGGGAATCAGAGTTATTGTGATAAAAGTTCTGATAAACTAAAGGATAAGCAGGGTTTTAATGATGAAGGTGAATCTATCTATCTATCTATCTATCTATCCATCTATCTATCTATCCATCTATCTATCTGTCTATCTATCCATCTATCTATCTATCTATCTATCTACCTATCTATCTGGGTATTTTGCTGTTGAAGAAACAAGGCCTATAGCGACTCACACCC
Organism: Naso brachycentron; assembly: GCA_029874485.1. Taxonomy (NCBI): domain Eukaryota; kingdom Metazoa; phylum Chordata; class Actinopteri; order Acanthuriformes; family Acanthuridae; genus Naso; species Naso brachycentron. Next base: position 9,470,836 of record JAQFJA010000012.1, on the reverse strand, counting down.
ACCATGACGTCAAGTAATAACACATACCTTTCTGCTGACTCAGCGCACCCACTGAGGCACTGAAAGTTGAGCAGTGCAACAGATTAAGAAAAAAAAATCCTGTGCCCAGTGCAAGAGCGGAAGTTTTCCATTTTATTTTTCATTTTCATTATCTGTCTGGTGAAAGTATAAATGCCAGGAGGATTAGAGAAATTACATGGGCTCTCGCCTTTCCTGGCCTGGCGCTTATCCTCCACTCTGCTCATCTCCCTCTCTCTCTCTCTCTCTCTTTCTATCTCACATTCTCACTCTGTCTTTTTTCATCCATTGCTTCTTTACCTTCTTTGCCTTGCTCTCTCTGTTAACTCATTATCTTTCCCTTTCTCCAATGTCCCCTTCTCTCTTCTTTGCCTCTATCAATCTCTCGGTCGTAGCTGCTCCGTTGCCTTCTTCACCTCCCTCCCCTGTGACATACCCCTAGTTATATTTCTCTCAGCACTATCTTCGTTTTTTAGCCGTGCCACCACCATTCCTCTCTTTTTTGTGAATGTGTCGCTCTTACCATCCTGCCGGCACTCCCCATGTGGCTCATGCTGGATCAGCTTGACGGGACCTGAGCCCCATGGGTCCTGTTGGCTGGTCAGTTCACAGCCAAATGGAGTGTCTTAAGAAGGGCCCCCCCACTAATCCTTAAGATCTATTACAGATAGCACGGCTGACACAGGCGACAGAGATTAGAGGGGGCAGATACTGACTGTATTGATTGGCCTTCTCATCCCGAGGCCAGCCCAGCAGCTTGCTTGTGTAATAGCACTGTGTAATGAAATTCAGTCAGTATGCAGCCCGAAATGCACAAAGACTGGACTGAAAACTGGAAGATCTATTCACTGAAGAGCCACACAGTGAGTGCCTGCTGGTGTACCACTTTAAGTGGAGGTTAGCATCCCCGCTTCACCTCCCTAAATATGTGTTGGCCCACAGTGCCCCAAATTTGCTGAGAGGGAAAAGCACTTTGTGTTTGGACCCAAGGGTAATTTTTTTTTTTTTAATTTAATGTCATGAACTTGTGTTTTAGTGAGTCGTTTGTTAGGGATTTTTGTTTGGCAGTCACATTTAGGCATCGTTTGGGAGCCAGAAAACAAAACCAGCTGGACCACTCACTTAGCAGTCCATTACTGTAGGTTACAAGGCCAAATTCATTTTGTGCTTAGCTCCAAAATATATGTGCCAATTTTATTTTCATTTTTGTATTCTGATGAATGTTGAAGTGCCCACTGCTCATCTTAGATGGTACTTTAAAATTAGGATCAGTAAGAAACACTAATTAAATTGATACTTAATTTTAAAATAAAGATCGACGATGGAACAGCCATCCACACAAATATGTTGTTGCACTGGGAAAAAAAAAAGTGTTGACAACAGATACCAAGTTGAAAACAAATCTCAACATATAAAATACAATTATTTTGCAGGTACAGAATGCTGCACAGGATGTTCAAATGTTCAAATTGCTGCTAATTACGGAAGTGATGGCATTGACAGTCGGTGTTCATTATATGAGGAATCAGCACTGGCTATGTGACAAAAAGAGCTCAGTGGATGCTTCAAATAGCCCAGCATTATATATGGCAGAAAAATGGCAATGTTCCCACCATATTGAATGAATTACAGTGGTCATGCACAGTTATGTTGCTGTATAAAATCGTGCTGGGAGTGCTTGGACGATGTCAGATGGGCTTCATCATCACTCAGGGACAATTCAGCTGTAGGTGTTAGCTTCCTCCTCCTCCTCTTCTACATTAATTTTTTTTCATCCTGCCTCCGTTTTTCAAGCAATAACCAGTGGATGCTGAGCAAAAATCATAACAGGCTGAAAATCCATGATTAGAGGACTACCAACAACTGTTGCACAGTGCAATGGTAAATAGGACTAATGAGGCTGCAGCTTTTAATTTGTAAATGAATCAAGACTCAAGGTGTATCAACTGTTAAAAACGCACCTTCACGCTGGTAGCCCTGCTGGATAAGATGCAAATGCAAGCAACAGGGGTATAAAAAAGGACTATAAGGGTCAGTTTCTGCTAGAAAAAAGCAAGTTTGTTTATGTTTTCCAACCTCGTCCATAAAAAAGAAAAAAGAAAAGAAAAAGATAAAAAGAAATCTGTTATTTTACAGGTAAGATCTTAAGCTGTTTAATGTGTGGGAGTAACTAATGAGCTATTTAGCCTGCAAACTGACATTAGTGGTTGATGTTTCTTTGGCTTTTCATTCTGCAAGCCAATTTGCAGAAAGAGACACTTGTCCTTGCTTGTAGGTTAGAAGGAGGCATTAGCTTGAATGTTAATGTATGTTGTTGTTTGTGACTCTAAGCTGTAAAGCAGGCTGCTGTCTGTTAATGTGACCAGCTGTCTGTGATGTCAGCAGAACCAGTGTAATTGCTGTTTCGTGCAAATGCAGGTTAAACTGAAATGAATTATTTTGTTGTATACATCTGTACATGCAGGAGAACTACCAACAACTTGCATTTAGAAAGGGGGCAGAACCAATAGATATAACAAAGCAGATACGTTTGCAGTGGCTGAAAATAACATGTAATTTAATTTCAGATGGACTCTAAGCCACAAAAAGCCATATCAAGACATTATTATAGTGACATTTCCACACAAAGATGCTCAGCCAGAATAAAGAGATGAACAATCTTGCTGGCTTGACTCTTAAGTTGGAAACAAGTCAAAGATTTTATCTTGCATGCACTAGTTAGTAGATTTAATTGAAGTGCACAGGCCAACATGTGTAGATACCGTATCCATTTTGTCCAATTAAAAAAGTAAAATGACTTAAAATGCATTGCTTTGAGTCTGTCGCCTTCGTTTCGAAAGACTGTCTCATCACTTTCAACCAGTGCATGTGCAGCACGACAAGATGCGTTTCTCAGTAGCTAAGCAATGAAATGAAATCCTGAGACAATCTTGAAACTTAACACGTTTCATTTTCAGTTTTAGTTATTTTTGTGCGACATACCTGAAATGATAATCACTAATGGAACATTTTTTTTCTGAAAACTATACAAAGAATGGTTGTATGGAGTTGTGGTGTGAAAGTGATGCTTGAATCAGCACTGATGCTTTTCAAGCTCTTGACATCAAACACTGTGTATGAAAGGTGAATTGTGGTGTGGTTCACTTTATTCAGAGAATGGCTTTCTGAATTTGCATATGAGACAGAAAAGTAGAGCAAAACTGACAAAATTTCTATTATTTAAGCTCTCAATTTTGAGGTTCTTTCTTCTTTCTGTCTTTATCTTTTGCCTTTCTTATCCTGTTTTTTTTTCCTTCCAGTACGGTAATGTTGTCTACCTAAGGTAGAAAAGAAGGAAGTACCTTTTACTCTGCTATATTACTTTACCAAACAATACACCATTTTTAAGTTTTTGTCATCGTTTACACAGATAAGCAGAGATTACATGTAGAACACATTATTTTTGATTTCTAGATTTGGCCATATTTGACTTATTTCAGCCTCTTTCTCATGCACTTCCTCTCCTTCTTAGGCCTCCCTGCTTGAAAGGAGCAACAACGCCTCTTTCCCCTGGGTTTAACTTGATGCAATGAATTGCCAACAAGACACTATAGCTACAAGGCCTTTGCTAATCACACTATTGATCCTGTAATTCCACCCATTTGAAACTCTTTACCTTGGTGGGCGGTATCAATGAATAAAGTCAAAGTCTCCGTTTCTTCCCTTGTTCGATGAGGCACCTGGTGTCTCTGGGGAGGAGATTGAGACCTGTGTGCCTTCTCCACATCATAGCCTTGCTCTCTCTTTAGTATTCAGCTGCCACAGACTCCACAGGAAAGTCTGCCACATTGATAACAAACGCAAATGCAGAATGGCTGATCGTCCCCTTTCCCTTTGACTGCTTCTTTGTGGATCTCTTGTGTTGTCTTGTGCTGTGTTGGGCTATGTTGTGTTGTTTTTGTGTTGTGCAAGCAGAGATTGTCACATCAGTGCGAACAGCTGGGATGCAACAGAGGAGAAGCCTTAGAATGTGAACTCTTATGGAATATCAATAGGCGAAAAAATGGCCTGGTTTTTGAGATGGCAGAAAACGCTTTGGTCCATTGCGTGTCATTTCAAAAGCTGAGCCTATGAAACAAAAAAACAGAAACAGTCATCTCACTGTCCCAGCAGCTATCTTGTTATGACACAACATCCCCTAGTAGTTAGTTAGTCTGTCTGTGACTTACATTGAATGTGACACACCTCCTTGACAATAATTCTGCTTTACTACAAGAGGAGAAAACTCAGTAACGCATGCCCTCCTGAGAAAAATCAGGTTGAAATTTATGACATTATTCTGCATGTGCACCCTGTAATAAAGCAGATGGCACGCAGCAGCTAATGGTGGTTTTAATTTTTCTCAGCACTTTGCACCATATAATTGACCCCTTTACTGTATATCTGTGAGGAGATGAGCTTGAAGTCACATAGTAATAATGTTTTGTTTTGTATGCTTTTAAATTAGACAAGCGGCATTAAAGGAAGAGAAGGAGGGGAAGAGGGAACATATCGCAGAGTGAGAGATGACGGATCACTTATACTTGTTTGCATATCGTCCTTGAGTAGACGTAGGTCTGAGAGTAGAGAGAATGAAAGTAGAAAGGGAGGAGACACAGAAAGAGAGACGGAGACAGGGAGCTGGGGATTATAGAATTAGATGAACAGGAGAGAAAAAAATAGGAAGAACGAGATTTACATAGAGTGTAGTTCTAGAGTGGATTTACAGGCAATCTGATGGATTTGGTTTGGGGAATATATGTAGGTGAGCTCTGTGTAATGTTGATGCCAGGATAAACGTATTACATGAAAAGAGCATAAGCACTGTAGGCAGAAAAGAGCAGATGAAGTCGTGGCATTTGGATTAAAAAAAAAAAGAAAGAAACAAGTTGGTGCTACTAGAAATGTGTTCTCTCTTTCAAAAGTAAGAGCCAAGAAAAGGCAGTGGACCCAAAAGCTAAAAAGAAATTTTAAATATAGCATCTGGAGCTAAAATTCATTGTTATCGTAGTTCAGTCAGACAACTCACGTTTGTAATGGTTTGAAATGTTTATTGCAGCAGCAGATGTGTATATAAGGCCCACAGCCAGGAGTAGTCTTCATTTCTTTCTTTTTATTTCTCAAACATGATGACAAACACTGCGGCAGCCAAACGTTTCGGCTAAGCCTTCTTCGGTGGCTGCATAAGCGGAAATGGGCCCAAGGCCTCTTTTTATTGCAGCAGCAGAACATATTTTGAGTTATGCGCCCAGGCTCCGACCTCATCACTCCCTGCAGATAAGTTTACATAGGTATAGAAGAGTGATGAGTAAAACATACTGAACCCCCAAAAACTTAATGGATTCAGAGCCTGGCATTGTTGTTGTGGGATCTGCTATGGGTAGGCCTTGACAACAGCCTCAGTGTGGCAATTCCCTGTGAGCACCTCAGCCTATTTAGTAATGCAACTTCGCGAGTGATGCGGTAGCAAGGACTATGTGAGTCCGACTCGTTCCCGGAGCAAACCTCGAGATTTCGGGAGTAATAAACCCAACCTTCTCCCCTGAAGACCAAGACTCACTGTGACTCACATGCGGCAGTGGACTATAGCTGAAAAAACATGCAGTTGTACTGACGCAGTTCAGCAGTAGCAATGACAGGCAGAGGGGGAACTGGGCTTCCTCGCAGTTCAAATAGACCACCAAATTGAGAGTGCACAAATAGTAGATGTGGAGAGTGGGGCATGTGATGTGTCACATGTGTACAGCAGCGCAACTCGAGTTATCTGCCTGAACTAGCTCGCAGGCATCGCTCCATTTTGTAGAAGGCAATTCTAGTTTACAACGTGGGTTTTATGTTTATATCTGCGGCCATCTATTCTATGGTTTATGATAACATTGTACTTTAAGCAACTGGCTGTAACTCAGGAACATGGCACTGCTGAAAGCAGTGAAATGGTCACGCAGGTTGGAAACAAGGCTACGGTTTAGCAACATTACCTTTAAAAATCGATCTAGATAATTACTTTTCTTAACATCAAACATGGATGTTAAAGCACAGGTTGTATAAAACATGGACGTAGTTTCCGTGAAGCAAGCCTCAGATTTTGGAAGAGCCATCTTGTAGCTCAATGTAGTGGCTCCTGCAGTGCCAAACTCAGCAACTAATCAAAAAATAGGCGAAGAGGTAAAGTATGGGTGGAGTCAGACTTCTGGGAATATCAGTTAGTGCAGTTATTGTCCAGCAAACCATATTAATTGAGTTATATTTACATTAAAACTCTTAAAGTACCTGTGGTACAAAATTAATCATCATTCAGTATGCAACTTTACTTTCCTCATATGATATATTTGTCATTTTTATTAAATTTTTATCCATATATTCGTATATTGGTCACAATGCTTAAGATTTGTTCACAGTATATTACAGAGTTCACTCGGTAACTTAGAGCACTAACTAATTAACAATGTTTCTTTTAAACTCATCTCCTGCGTGAAGGGAGTTTCTTCTCTCAGTAGAGAAGGCATTTCCGTTGAGGCTGGAGGTCAAAATAACTTAGATAAGGACAGCGCTTCATTATATTAGCAAAATTGTTTTGTTTTTCTCCTTAGCTCATAATAATGTTTCTTTTGTTGTTTTTGGTTTTTTTTTACTCTTGACACTGTGCTGAGCCTGTCTGCAAATTCTTTGTGCACTTCTGGTAGACAGCCACCGGCTCCAAAAATTTCCCTTTAAACCAGTAAGCAATAAACCCATGTCCCGTGTGTGTGTGTGTGTGTGTGTGTGTGCACAGTTACAGCAAGTATTGCGTGTCAAAGTTAAACCATGAAGTCATTTTGTGAGTGTGATGGGTATTTTACTGCAATAGTTTCACCATACACCTTTGTTTGCTCACTTTAATAGATTTGGCCATACCTGTTGCCCAGTCTGACTCGTTTTTATTAATTTTGCTTTATTCACAGAGCTCTCAGTACAGCAGTATTATTGTACTTAAGAAGGATGGCCAAACTAAATATATGGGATCTAAATTTTGTTATCCCTTAAAAGACAAGTTCACTTTTTCACACATTAAGCCCTATCATAAGGTCATTTACAATCGTATATGATGGTCAATAACAACGGTGCATTCAAAAAACACATTAAAAGCTCATTTTCAAAGATGAGAAACTCACAGACCGGTCAGTGGTGTCCGCTGATGTTCTGATACAAATATTGTTGCATAGAATGCTTTGCATCGAGTTTTACTATCATTATTTTTGAAGTCCACCGAGTTGTATAGACATTGCCTGGAGGTTTAGATATTCCTTTGTTGGCAGAAACCGGAAGTTTGGTTGTTTTAGAAAGTCATCAGAACATCAGCGGACACCATTAACCACTCGATGAGTTTCTCTTCTTTGAAAATGAACATTTATTGATGTTTTTTGAATGACTGTCTCAGTGCCCATGCCAATCCATTGTGCCAGCTAGCGGTGACGTCAGCAATCAGCTCAAGTACTTAAAACTGCACCTTTCTTTATTATGCTGCTATTACCCATTGTTTATGATCGTAAATAATCTAATGAAGGGCTTAATGTGCTAAAAACCGAACTTGTGTCTTAAGAAATCTAAAATGTTAAAAAGGGAAAAGCACCGGATCAAGAGCTAAGGTGCAAAAGACAATGTAATTTGCATTGCGTTAGCTTGGTACATGAACAGATTTGAGCATTCAGCATGTGACAGCAAAGCATGTGTGGTCGCACCTGTTTTCCAAGGTCATGGAAGATTACACCTTATTTTATGGACCGATGCCAAACCAACTGTAACGGCTCCTTCTGCCTTCATGACTGTGTGTATTGTTGTTAACTGATTAGAATAGCATTACAACATTCTCTCAGTGGTCTACTTATACCGAAGCCTTCAGCAGACTCTTCATCCATCAAGCTATTATTAGCATCTGAAACTCACATGGACCTCTGGACAGTGAGGGATTTCCATTGTTGAGTCTCTCGCTCTGTGGTTCATGGACAGTTTCCTTTTCATTATGGTCCAAAGAGATAATACCACTCCACAAACCCTAACCACCCATCCCTTCATTTGCTGTCATCATTATCGAAAGTAGTGATTGTACTGCTGAGGCCCTCTCCCTTTTTTCGCCCTCAACTCAGCCTCATTCTGTGTTATAAGAGGCGCTCTTTGCACCCAGCCACAGGCCATTAAAGTTGTCCCACAGCACTAAGCCTTTGTCTGTGTGACCAAACAGTTGATGCTTGATAAGCGTAATCCTGGCCTGTGTTTTAGTCCCCTGAATGGCGCTGTGTGGGCTGTGAGGCCCTTCACAAAGCAGCTAGCACTAAATTGCTCACTCTTGCTTGCCTTTTGTCTCTGGATTTGTGAAACACTTTGAGCTGCTTTGCAGTTCTGAGGGCAGTGGCCTCTGTGGGATGGAGTTTACAGAGGGCCGTGTTTAGTAGCTGTGCTGAGCTCACATGATCAGGATGTGGTCCAGTTTTAACTTTATTTTTTAATTGCAAAACACTGATTTATGTTTTTGTTATGTTATATTTTGGGTACAATTCATTAATGCTTCATAATACGTGCATTGCATCATGGCAATATGAAGCATGGTGAAAAGGGTCCTTGTCTGATATTACACACTTATCCAAAGTGAGCTGGCAGCTAATTTGTTTTTGACAAAAAGGAGTGTGGAAAGAGAGGAGTGAATCATGGAGCAACTTCACAGCTACTCAGCGCAATTTTCCAAATTAAAATTAAATCCTTCAATTTAATCTACCAAGCCATCGCTTAATGGATAAACTCTGACTGAATACACTCTCTGTTGTATTCCTGCGTCTGCGAAAGAACAAGCTAAATGGCCTTTTTTAAGCTAAACTTCAAAGTGATTTTAAGATTTCTTTAGTTCTTCTGGTTTTGACATAAGTGTTAACATATGTTGTTTTGTCATTGTTTTTATTGCCTAGAAAAAGTATGGTCACTTGCAGCCACCTAGCTTTAGCCACAATTCCATTAATTGAATAAACACTCAGAGGGGAAGCAGCCACGTTGGATTAATTGGCCTTTACTATGCAAAGCAGGCACAGTGTAACAGGAATTCAATACCGAGAAGGACTGATGATTGATTACAAAAACATTTCACTGTCTGCACAGTTTAGCAAGAAATTTTCTCACGGTAAGTGTTCTCATCTTTGTTCTAGCTTTAGAGACACTCTTGCTCTGGTATGAATTGACTCCCTGCAGCTGACAATGGCTAAAATGCCAATGCCTCGTTTTCCTCTCCCTCTGTGATGTCAAAGGATGTCAACATTCTTCACCATCACTCACTTCCCATTAGTGCAGACTCAAGCCCAACTAATGTATCCTATATGTCCCCTCTGGGCTCCCATACATCAGCCCTTGACCCATGGAAGAGGTTCAGGATGGAGGGATAATTTATTATTGAAATGTCTAAATGGGTGGGGTAGTGGGGACTCACATAAGGCTTTTCTGAATGCAGTGAATTTGCAGTTGGACATTTGGATAAAAGTGGCTGTTTGAGACCATACAGACAGAAAATCCTACTGAGGAATGTAAGAATTTTATATATTAATACATACATATATGGTCAAAACAAAACAAAAAATAAAAAACAAAGACAATGAGATTGATTTAAGTAGTATGTTTTTTAAGTAATTTGTTGAACTTCAAATAAGCTTTGAGTTTTGAATCCAAGTTGGAAAATTTAAATGAATGATTACTGTGACTAAAAAAGCTAGCTAGCTTCATGTTCCAGCGCTAATATGTACGCTGGCCACCTTTTAAAAGGTGAATAAGGTTTACTGTTTATCAAATAAATCTAATATTAGGTGAACTACAGAATAATTTTCAGTGCAGAAGCCCCAAGATTTTTCACCATCTGATTTATCATCATTCTGCAAGAGAGCTTAGCAACAGATATTTCTTTTTCAAACAAAAACACACAGTTGAATAGATGACGTCAACATTCATATTCTATGCAGTGCAGCACGACACTCTCTCTGGCGGTCAAAGGGTCTGTTGTGTGATCAACGAGCTCTTGTTAGAAATCAAAACACAGCCATGGCCCATGCAATACAAAAGCAACTCATATATCTGGAAAATGCCTGCAAAAACTGAACGCTATGAATAATGTAAAGTGTACAGTATGCAGTATGCAGTAAATAAAGAATGAGTTTCTTTTGACCAGTCTTGTGTGTTTCTCAACTATCCTTGGTTATTTCAAAAGGTTGCACATTTATCAAAGGCACTGGAACAAGAAAGGTCAAGGCTGATATTTCTTCTTTCCTTTTTTTTGGACCCATCAGATGGAAAACAGATAAGTGGATACATACTGCACGCAGTCATCTGTCTTAAGTACAATGGATAAAAGCAGCTTGGTGTGGGAAAAATGATAGCAGTGTCACTATGCCCTTTAAAATAGTATTCGGTTGAAGGGGAACACATGACAACAGGAAGTTGGCAGCTATACATACCACAGATTAGTGGGTAATCTTGTAGCTGTTTTAACCCACACATAACATGTGAGTTACAACAGTAACAACATTTGGAATGGATGTGTTTAACTTGCATTTTATTTCCTTGTATTCTTGGTATCTTTCTCCTTCGCTTCTTCTTTGGTAGTGCCTCGGTCAGGTCTCACTTTATTACCTATCCTGCCTTCACAGCAGTTGAAGGTACTACTCTGTTGCATCTGTAAGCTTCCAGTAGGTGCAGATATTTGGACGAAGTGAAGGCAGAGTAGTATCCATGTGTGTAGTTGATGTCCAGCATAACTGAGCTGTTAGATAAGGAGTCTGTTGCGCCTCAGATTTAGCAACAGGCAGATGTAGGCTATCAGAATGTTAAGTGTAGCTAGCATCTTCTTTTTGTTAAGGTTGTTTGTAAGCTTGACCGACACAACATTGTGGTTGTGTTGATGCAAATTCTTACTCTAAGAGATCAAGATTAAGATTAAGATGTTCCTTTATTAGTCCCACAGTGGGGAAATTTACAGTATTACAGCAGCAAAAGAGGGCA
>JAQFJA010000012.1:9407363-9431233 GCA_029874485.1 Naso brachycentron | reverse complement strand
TTTTTCTAGCCGTTGGGCTATATGGTCGTCTGCCCAAAAATCAAGAGGGCAAGGCAACATTATTTCATTGCTACCCCGGGTCAACCCTCCTTACATGCTTGTGTAAAGGCAAACTGCTAGGTGTTTACAAAGTTGTCCTTAGCCAATTATGCACAGCAACAGGAGCTGATTTCATCCAAAAATGTGCAGTTCGTCTCGGTTTGGGCAGTTCAAGATCAGATCATGTTCATACTACAAATGAACTGTACCAGCGTTTGTTTGGAACAAGACTGAGACCACCTCTTCAATCAGGTCTTTTTGGTCCAAACCCATGTTCAGTTACTGTGTTCACATACACCCAAACACAACTCACTTTGTCCAAGAACTCATTTGGATCACACTAAACACTGTATATGTGAAACGGCCCTAAATCTGGACTTTATTGCTTTCAATATTCGACCTGACCAACTGGCCCCCTGGCCATCTCCAGGCAAGCTAATGTATAATCCTTTCCGTTCCCTTGTGTCCAAACTCTCAAAGCAAGCCTTACGTGTCTTTTACTCTTCGATGTGCATTAAAAGCATCAAACCACGAGGTGGATTGATTATTTAAAAGCACTGCTGGATGAAATAGATGTGCCAGCAATAAACAGGAGCAGAGGGCGAGCTGCATAAAACAACCAATTATATCATTCTTCATCCTCACCTGCTCCTCTGGACTGTAGACTGAAATTATGGTCATTTTAAACGTTGCACAAAAAGCAACAAGAGCCTGGGTGGAATATGAATGTGTATTCTGGTGGGTTTTTGTTTCAAAGTAACCATTTACTTATTGTCCACAATTTTTTGCTGCTTCTGAGAATGAATAGAAGAGATGCAGCTTTTTTTTCCTCACTCCCAAAGGCATTTTTTATGAGCGGGAGACCTTTTCCATTTTCCGTGTAAGGCTTTTACCACACAACTGTCACTGAGAAAATTCAGTTGCTGAAAAGCCTATTTGATGGTGATGCCACAACCTGGATGAAAAAGTAAAGCTTGAGACTTTGAAACACAACAAACAAGCATGCAAAAAGATAAAACTCCTGTCTCAGTCTAATGGCATGACAGCCCCAAAACAGCCTCCCAGCAAAAGTGAAAGAGAAATACAAAATAAATAGAGGCTACCTGTCCAAACCATTGCCAGTTGTTTGTTGCCAGTAGTCATTTTTTCACCCTTGAGCTCCTGGCTATGTGATCTCTCAGGAGTCACTGCCAGTGGGCACCGGTGCAGCAGCAGCTATGTTGTGCTTCCTGGGCTGGAGTGAACAGCAGGAAGGTTGTGGATGTGAGACTGCTGGACTATCAGGCGGCACACAGCACTGCCTTTGACGGCCTAATGTGTGACAACTGGCATCACTACACAGACGGAGTACCATCAGCAGACTTACAGGCACACACTCTGTATGGCACGGCACACGGTCACACTGTAAAATCACTTTGTAGTCAGCGTGCCTCACACCCTAGAGGCGTGTGTGTGTGTATGTATGTATGTGTGTTGTACTGTGTGCCCCTGGGCTCATGGGTGCTAAAGGGCTGAAGGGTAAGGTTAAGCTGTAGCCAGATGTTGCAAGACACCGTTCCAGTAGGGTCCCCAGTGTGACTGGGGGGATTATGTAAAGGGCTTTCATGACTGTTGCGCTGATGTATTTCTTCTTGTCCCAGGTTGTAAACTTTTATTTGAGTAAAAAGCCAACAGAGAAACAAAAACCAACACTATTCATCTGGCTGTGAAGCAGGGTACATGCATAATGTAGCATATTGTTTTTTGATTTTATGCAAATCAAAGCCATACTATACCCATTCGTAGCTGCTGTTTGCCATTGTGTTTGCACAGGGTTTAAAATTAATTGGGACAAATTATCTTGCTGTGATAATAAGTATCATGCGCGGCTACTACTCCTCCAGCCTCTCACACGCTTTCATATCTCTACATGTAAATACACAGTAATTATTATCCAACATTGGCGCAAAATCTAAAAGACAAACAAATAACAACACAACAAAAAAGAAAGAGAGCTATACAGTGCGTGTTTGCAGGATTTGAGCAAGGCGAATCTTTCAGATTGGATAACTTAGATGGAAAACATATTGCGCCAGCGCTTACATAAGGATTCCAACAGACCAACTCCCTTTTGTACCAGCCTGGCCTGCTTTACATCTTTGTACTCCTCAGTGAAGTTTTCCCTCTCGAGGCAGAATGTGATTAGAGGAACTTGGCCCATGGGATCTTCTGACCTTTGCACTTTTCCAGTGGATCTGAGGGTGAGCACCCTCAGCCTGCCTAGTTCCCATGGGCTCTGATAAGGGCCCACTTTGCATCGGGAGGGGAAGTTACTGGAAGATTGGCTGCTATTATGGCACCTTGTTGCAAAGATAAGACGACCCCCTTGTGATTATAAAGTGTCAGATCAAAGGATTTCACGAAAAACCTGTGTTGGATTATAGCCTCTTTTCCTTAAAGCACTCTTGGGACGGTGCTCCGGAATGTCGCCTGGGAAGAGGAGGATTATGCATACTGGGAAATCAGTGGTTTTGGCATCATGCTAAACAAAAGCAGCGGGGTGGTTGAGAGTGAGAAACAATGAAATGTTTAAAAAACAATGAAAACAAAAGACGTAGTTTACTTATGTCAGGAAGCAGCACGTGATCGTAATATTTGTTTTTATTCATTGCTGCCGTTGCAGATAAAAATTGATCTGATTGACACAGGCAGAATTCACAGATGAGGTAATGTACTATTTAATGTGTTAATGTTTTATTTACAACGTTTAGTCATGTTTGCCACATTCCTTCCTCACTCTCAGACTGGTGTTTCCTTGGATGTTAGCAACAAGCGACAGTTTGACAAGCATCATTACCTTGAATAAAATTACAGATTGAAGATTATTAGAAACATTTTGGATAATTTAATTACATATTTCCCCATAATATGAAACAAAGATATAGACTTTGTAACACATTTCAGAGTGGAAATGTTACAAATTGTTCGTTTCGGGGTAATTGCTAAAGAAATGGTTTGCCACACAATTGGAAGCGACTGTTTAATTTGTCTGTTATTAAAAAAAACAACAACAACAACAACACTGAATTACATTTAAAAAAACTGAATTATTACAGCTGAGTTTCAGAGGACTGCCGCATATTTGACTATTTGCTTTTCTTTTTCTTGACAGCTTCGCATTTTTGATCATTAAAAAAAAAATAAAATAAGAAAACCCTCTAAATACTGATTATGGATAACCAAACACAGCACAGCACTGTGTTCTTTAAAAAATATGTTAACACTTGGATTTAAGACATTTAATTTCTTGACACACGTCATAAATAAGAGTCCCAACTGAGATATCCGGTGCGTAAGAAAAATCACACAGACTGTGGCAAATTAATTTTGAACCTGCAAATAGAGAATTTTATAAGGATTAAAAAACAATGATTCATTTTAAGAGCTTTGATGCTGAAGTAATAAAGGTTTTGAGACCGCAATTATATCTACCTTTGAAATATTAAATGATGTTCAGGTATGGTTTTTCTTTCTCAAATGGATATTGCTCTTTGAAATGAAAGTTGACACGTATTTGATTAAAGACAGACCTCTATTTCATATTCCGCTTGTTGTCAGGGCTGTCAGAACTCCACAGTCAGTCTGTTTTTCTATCAAAAATTTACATCCAACTTAATCAGGATTCATCTTTTATCTACAATAATACTGCAGTATGCACAGTGGTAATATGCAGATAGCATGCATACTTTGTGGGCTCAAACAGGGTTGAGCATTTTTTTTCTTTTTTTTTTTCTTTTTTTTTTTTTTCTTGGATAATAGATGGAGCCGAGGCTAAAGATAGAAATCTGGTTCATGTTGCCAGTGTCATGTCTTAGCTGCTGCTCACACAGTGTGACTGTGAATGCCAAGTGCAGTCGAGAGCAGGACCTTTGATCTTTCAAACCTTGCCTTTAAAGGGAACGTCAGACCCACTGGAGTGTACATGGCAACCATAACATACAGTAGTTGAATTTTCGTATATGTCTTATGACAAATATTTGCTTAAAGAGCAATAAAAACGTAATGTATATTGTGCTGATAGATGTGAGGGTAAAGTTTCAAAAAGAAAATATTTAAATATAAATCAGATTCCAAACAACACAGCTGAGTGGAAAGAACACCTCTTTGATACACTTTCAATAAAAATACTCAAAAAACAAAACAAAAAAACAAACAGAGACTTCAGAGTGGGAGAGTTTCGAACTGATGTGTTGCATCGGATTGCATTAGACTGTATAGCTGTATGGAAGCTAACACCCGAGACACAGTAAGCATAATCAGTCACACTTTACAGATGATTTGCAATACAAAATATAAGATTCACTTTTTGGCTTTTGCATACATCTTCCCGCACACATACTTGCACACAAGTGTTGTATCCTGGAGTCAGTGGGTGTTTCAGGTCTCACAACACACATTCTGGTTCATGTGTTCGGGTCATAGGTAATCAGGTCTCAACACCTTTTTTGGCCAGAGCGATCTGGACATTTGAATGCATCTCTGCTGCCTTTGCATTGTTGCTGATGGCTCCTCTCCTACTTGGCTCTCTAACATTCCTCAACCAGCTCTTGATATTTAGCCTTCCTCCTCTCCTGAGTCTTCTTCTTCCTCTCCTCCTTGGGCAAGATGAGTTCTCTTGTTGCCTCATAAGCCACTGGTCGGCCTGAATGATATGTGGTGGAATTTTCAGGCAATGCTGAAGGCCAACTGACATTACCCAGATCTGTTCTGTTTAGAGTAAACCAAGAGGGCAGTTCTTGGATCTTTATTTTGGCTGCTTTCCCTCCTTGACAAACATGACCATCTTGGCCGTAGCATGGGCATGTATGCTGTCACTAATCCCCTTGCTGACTGTCTTAGCAACTGACTTGAGGACCTCATTGTGTCTCAAGCTGTGGCCCCCCTGGCCCAATTCCTTGGAGCGGCTACCCAGGATGTGTGCGACTGTCCCTTTTTGGGAGCTTTGGGGGCCTGCAGTTTTTTGAAAATTTGCCTTAAACAGGTCAAATTGACTAAGGAGAACATCTTAGAGCTTGATCCTCTGAGGATTACACTTTCAGATATCCCTCCAGGTGATGTTCAGCTCGTTTGCCTCTTCACACTTCATCCTCTTGTCACATGGCCACAGTTGTGCTTGCTCACTCTTCTTCCACTGATAGGTGAGTCTCCTCCTGCACCTGCTTCCACCTTACCCTGCTGGCAGTGTCATATCGCCAGTGTTGAGCTCTCAAGTCCAACCTTAACCTGCAACACCATCCTAAGAAGGACTTTGTATTCTGTGCTCAACTGTCTTACTTTCACGCAGAATAAATGCATGTTTATTTTAGTTTTCCTGGCTCAAAAAAACCCAAAGTAACTGACAAAGAAGCAAGACCTTTTATTACATTGTTTTACAAAAATGCAAGTCTGTCTCATTAGCCGTGTTAATATATTGTAACACAGCTACTCAATATTTAAATGAAATGCAAATTTAATGAACTTATCAAAATTCATTCTGAACAGTGCCTTAATGTCTACAATATCAATAACGCCTGTGGTGAAATGTGCATAAACAGCAAGACTTATTTGTGTCTGAATACTAACATCCTTAAATTACAGATAATGGATGCACCTCAGGGTTGATTTTTGATTGAGAAAATCAACATTCTGATGCAACTCTTTCTTAAATAAATTATTGTTTTGACCCACACTTTGAGTGTTAAAAGATTTTAGCTCCTCACCACTTTGTTTACATACACACACACACACACACACACACACACACACACATGCACGTTTGTACAGCTATCTTTGTGTGGCCTTTACATTGACTTCCAATCATTTGTATTGCCTAAATCAAACCCTTACTCTAACCATAACCTTAACCAATTTCTGCCTAAACCTAACCTTAACCTAACCTCAATTTATAAATTACCCATAAACTTAAGTCTTCACCCAAACCCAAACTGAAGGAAAGACTATAAATATCAAGTAAAAATGAGGCGATGATCAAAACTGTGGTCCTTTTTTTTCTTTTTCTTCCATCTGGCCCTCAAACCCTCAATCTAGCGAGACATGATCCTCTGACAGCAGCAATCACAATCCATTGAAAATGTCCCTCTCATCAGAAAATGGCAGCATGTAGAAATCTATAAAAGGTTTTAATGTTGTTGGCCTGCCATGATTGCTCAGGCTTTTATCTGTTCTTCACCAGGTCACACTGATCCAATCCCTCCCGCTTGTATCTGCTAGGCCAAAGACAGGCAGAGGGCGTTATGTGTCATGGCAGCTCTATTGTTGCAGATAGCTAGCTTGTATCTTATCAATGCTAATTGTATCTGCTTGACAGAGATAGTTACTCCCTGCCTCATAATTTGACTGCTTTCTGCTTTTGTCAGAGGAAACCAAAGAAAAAGGAGAGAAGAAAGTAACAAACTTACATGAGATGATATAATGGTTACTTGTATTTATGGAAGCCTGTGCAAATACTCATGTATCAAAATCCTTCATTAACTGACAATAAATTACACAACTTCTGTAAGAAATAAAAACAAAAGTTGCAAGATTTTCTGTCAAGTCTAAGACCATTTTACAAATTTAAAGGTCATGCAAAGGACTGAAGGATTCCTCTTGTCATTAGTAATTATTAGTAGTTATTGTCATTGAAGCCTGATAAAGTGCCAGGTACTTTAAAAGGTAAAAGTTGGTGTGTTCACAAATTAATTTCAGCTCATTCAGCTCAAGCTATTTCACCATGTTCACAGTGGCAATGATCAAAGGCACCACTCAGCCTGTTCCACAGACATTAAAGGAAAGAAACGATTTACCTCCGCAAATGAAATACCTCCTGGAGAGCCATGCCCATGCATTTCAATGACTTGCTGGAGAATCCAGCGATCACATGTCGGGGAATATTGAGGGCATGGGGTTGTGTTAATAGTTTGCCAGTCAGATTGGCCTGCCATTTTGATGGGTGCATTCAATTAGATTTCCACATCAAATGAAATTCAGCAACACAATAATTGGTTTGGTCATGCTTTGATTTCACACACTGACAACAAACCGAAATTCTGACTGCTGCCAAACATAAAATACTTCCAACATTCAGTACATTCTTGCAAAAAAGCAAGAAGAAAAACATTGCAGCCAGATTCAATACACAGATGAAGTAAAACTACTATTCCTGATAGCATGGGAGCAGCAGTCTTTGTGACAAGTGTGGAGAGGGTTATCGCTTCACATTTGGCGTCAGTTAGAGAGCTGCACCCCTCCAGGGCTGACAGGAAGGTCCGCTGTGTTGACGGTCACTGACCTCTTGTCTCCAAAATGCCACATTTCTATCAGACCTGGTGGGTAAAGAGACGATTCTTCCGCCAGTTTTACCCCAACAATAACTGCTGTCAATTAGGAGCTAGCCTGTCGTGAGGAAGTGTCCTTGAGTGGTACACCTAATTCTCATCTGTACATATAAAAGTGACTCTGAGTGCCAGCCTAAACTGGAATATGCAGAGGAAATGGAAATGAGATGTTCTTTAAAGTCAGCCCCTGACCTCTCTTCCCCCCGATGCTGTACATGGTTATCATACTCGCCTCTAGCGAACGAAACATCACCAATTAGGAAAAAACAGTGAAGCAGTCCCGGAGCTTTGTCCCTACTCACCAGCGCTATTGCCCTCCATCGTGCCACCTTGACACTGTCATTAGGGACACGAGTAAGCACATGCAGTATATCCAAGCACACACATACCCTGAGGCACAAATGTAACTTTTTTATTGATTTCTCTTTGAACTTAAATGTTCATAACTTGATATGCAACATTCATCATTGGGTGCTCTTAATACTGTATTCACTACAGTCTGTGTGGGTGTGGTTTCACTAACTTTGATAAACAATGACAGACAAAGTCAACAACCATTTGAGTCAGTTTTTACTAAATCCTGACTGGCAAACAAATGTACGCTGCATTGCCTTTTTCCCACTACGGTCAAGGATGTACTAGCTTTTAAGTACACTTTTATGTGTGCATGATGCTGCCTCATGTATCCTGCATTTGTTTGGAACTTTGGTTGAGCATGTCCTTAGAAATTCACGATATGGAAGTGAAATGCAATACACACATGAACTCTGGGGGCAGTGTGGAGATGCAAGCAGATATCTTGACAATTAATAAGATTGGTCGTATTTCTCATCATCAGTTTCTTGCATTGGCTGAATGAGACACGCACACACACACACACACACACACACACTTAGCATTTTCACAAAATGCTTCATTTAGGAGCTTCACACACCATGATGACCCTGCTTTTTTGTGCTGTGATCCCTTAACTAAAACGAAACCTCCTCTAGTGTTAAAGTTTTATTTTGTCTGAGTTCTGTACTTTGCCTTCTAGTGGTATCCTCCAGTAACACATGTAATACATATGTGATCTACGGCCATAGCCCCACCAGTCCAAAAATATCTGGAGAAAACAGCACAGAGACAAATTTTTCAATGAAAATAATCAAAACTCTTTTAACTTTGACGGAACTGGTTGTGTTCATGAAGTCTGCATCACTTCTAGTTACAGGCCTTTTTGAAATATTGGGTTTTCAGGGCCTTACAACTGTCATAAAACGGTAATTGTGAATGCCAGCAGCCAGTTTGTGCAAAGACAACAAGGTAACAAGTGGAAAACAGCCAATCTGGCAATATCCAAAGGCAACAAACTCCTCCTGTGGGCACCGTTACAGCATCCTGTGGTAAAGCATGCTTTACCCGAGGCTCCAGACACTCACATGGGCATTAATGCTGGACAACATTTTTATGATTTCAGCCAGGACTGTTGTTATCATTATAGTTTTAAGTTGCTCCAGGCTGCATGACGAGTTTTAAAGATAATCTACAATCTTTAATTTGGGGCTGGTGGTATAGCTCTGAGGAAGGATGGTGGGAAGGGTGAGAGCAGAGGAGTTGGAGGAAAATGGGAAGCACAACCTCTGTCAAGCTGGCTATCCAATAAAAAAAAAAAAAAAAAAGGCAGCCTGTTTGATTTCTTCCCATGGTCTCTTTGGGAGAGTCGTTTCCCTGCTGAGACTGCTCTTTGAAGTGTTTGCTGCAGGGATGTTCACACTAACTCAATTCTGTGTGACACATGTATGGAAACACGCAAGGGTTCATGTCTTACACACACGCACACACACACACACACAATGTACAAATATGCAGTACATGTGAGAACTTTATACACAGCATGGGTTCTATCACACAACATTTTCAAGAGGATTGGCAAACCATGAATGTGATGGTTTCTGATGTTATGTTGTATTTAATAATTCTAGTTTCGTTAAATAACAATCAAACTACATCAAGGCAACTGCTGATGACAGAAATTGTTTCTTGGACTTAAACCACACTTTACATCTCAGTGATTCTTCACTTATGATTTTTGTCTGAACACAGCTAACTGAAACAGATCCCATGCACTAATTAAAAAGAAGGTGGTTGTGAAGACACAATAACCTTATTCAGTGTATCCATGAACAAAGCTGAAATGAGCAGGTTCATTGGTAACAGGTCAGGTGATAGTATCATGATTGGGTATGAAAGGGACATCCTTGAAAGACTCAGTAGTTCACAAGCAAGGACAGACTGTTGGTCTTATAAAACAAGCAGTCTTAACATGTTTCTTTAGACTTCATGAGATTTAAAGAATATATGCAACATGTACAAGAGATAACCTTTATCTAAACCAAAGGAGCACCAGACAGCTCTCAAACCATTCCATTTGCAGCCTCTGTGATGTGTTGA
Organism: Naso brachycentron; assembly: GCA_029874485.1. Lineage (NCBI taxonomy): Eukaryota > Metazoa > Chordata > Actinopteri > Acanthuriformes > Acanthuridae > Naso > Naso brachycentron. The sequence goes on along the minus strand of JAQFJA010000012.1, from coordinate 9,421,406 downwards.
AAGACAGGTTGCCTCTTCCCCCGTCCCAATGACCCACAGACTGGAACGCCATCCCATCCCGTCCCCTCATTGAAGTTGCTGAATGTAGGCGACCCCATTTTATTACACAGAAAAACGTACACAGGTCAGCCAACCATCAAAGTCTTCTCCTGGGCTCAACAGGCCAATTTTAAAACTTGCTTCATTAAATGTGAGATCTATAGCCGGAAAGGTTGTGGTGGTTCGTGACCTAATTAGAGATCATAAGCTGGATGTGTTATTTTTAACTGAAACTTGGCGAGACTTTAGTGGTACTCTTACATTTACAGAGGCATCACCGCTGAATCTTAACTTTTTAAATTTTCTTTGGTCTGACAGGAGAGGTGGAGGTACAGCAGGACTCATCTTGGATGTTTATTATGCACACCACTAACTCTAAGTGAGAACACTTCTCTCATGTATCTTGCATTGGCACAGAAATGCAGTGTTTCTGTATTAATAATAATAGTTTATTAATTAGCAAAAGCAAAGGCACTTTTATTGATGATTCCAATGAGCTGTTGTTCCAAATTTCCATGGAATTTAATATTCTTATGCTTTTTGGTGACTTTAACATACATGCAGATAAAACTGGAGAAAACTACTCCAAGGATTTAACAGCCTATTGAAGGTCTAAAGCCGTGTTCACAATGCAAAGTGAAATTTTGCCTTGTGTTGCTCGTGCTACTTTGACCGCGGGATTGTTTAAGTGTATTTGTGCAAGTAATGTGAATTTTCACAGTGCACCAATATTTGCCTGTTCAGAGAAATTTGAACTTGTGCAAATGATGCAAATTCGTGTCTTTGCCCGTTTCGCATCGCCCAGTGTGAATTCACACCTATTTGCAACTTTGCATTGACTTTGTATGTAATATGGACAAACAATAATTTGCATCATGTTGTATGTGAGTGCACCTTAAGTCTTCTCTCAATGTAATTAGACTTGCCCATAACCTGGACAATATCTTAGACTTAATTGACCCTTCCCTAAGTGCCACCCTCAAACGCAAACGGGCCAATCAGAGTGTAGCACTTGCCAGCTCCGAGAGGGGTCTGACAACTATACCGCTGTGCTCCATTGAAACTCATGTAATCTATTCAGTTTATCATCATTTCAGGTTTGTTCTGTGGATTTCAAGCTCATCGTGGTTAAACTTCGTGCACTTTTAAAAGTAATACTTATTATTCGGCGAGGTTCGAAGAGATTTACGTTCTTTACCTTTCCAAAATCAAATGCTGAAAAGTCTAACATTATGTTCTGGGCTAAACTGTTGGCCCGTCCTTGTTTACCTTTGACCCCTCACAGTTTAATAAGCACAGCTAACGTTACATGTGCTGCGGTAACCCCTTGATAAACATGAAAGCCATGTTACATGTTTTATTAGTGGATATTAGCTGGTTAATTTGACTTACTTACAGTATAGTTATGACGAGCGCTATGAAGCCTTGCCGGCTTAGTTAAAGTTCGTGGCTGAAATGTGGAAATAGCAGCTCTCAGCAGTTTGCAATGCTGATAACCCGAACACGAACCCTTTGCACATTAAACCTAGAATGAAATGTGCTATATAAATACACTTTTGCTTGCTTGCTTGCTATTGAGGAGTGCTGATCGTAGCTGTGTATCACATACATGTCCAATACCTTTGGAGAAAATTAAATGAGCCTTCTATCCTGCTAACCTTTTGTCTTCCCCCCTGGGTGTGTGCCTGCTGTGAACAACTGTCCTCTGCAGTCATCAAATGCACACTCATCATGCCTGTTTAGCCAATCAATTCCAGGCTGGGTGATAAGGCAAGGGACTCAAGTCCACAAAATGAGGTTCATCCTCAAATGAATTCTGTGTTCCTTGATAAACCTCCCGGGTAGCTTATAACCTCACTGTGCCTGCCTCCCTTTACTCAGCCCTTCCTGGCAATCTGAAAATTTAAATTGGTTCTGCACCGTTCGTAGTCCGTCTCTCCTTGTGCTCATCACTCACATCAGTTTAATGTATTGCAGACAGTGGAGATGGACTAGATTATGTTGGCGGCCTCAGTGATATGCATGTACTATATGTGCATACAATGTACCTGCATGTTCTCTGTGTGAGGAATGAGAATACAGACATGTTTCATTTATTAGGCCTGTTCATGATGCATGTCATCTGTACAGCAAAGGTCACCCAAGGTGAAAATGACAGCTGGCAACAACATGATATAAATAATCCAGACTGCAGCCAGAGCTTCTTTAATGTGATGTGCGATCTATTGAAATTGCCCATCGGGAAGGAAATTGACCATCTGTTGTCAATTTGATGGCAAGTTAATAGTTTGTTATAGTCAGTCAGGTGTTTCTGTGTGTTCACTTTAGTCTTAGTGTTTTGATGTGCACAAGTCTTATTGGCAGTGCTGTGCTAGTGTAACCATATGCAAAACCCTGTTGATGGATGGACAGGTCAATGTGATGTCTGCACCTGCTGCCACACAGCTGAGTTAAGTGTCCATGAATCTCCTGCACTCATGCATCTTAGTTTTCTTTACAGTTTATACTTGATCGTTTATTTCCTCTTTATTTATTATATATATATATGCGTAAGTAATTGATTTACATTTAAATAAATAGACTAAATGCTCGGTTTATTTATTTATTTTTTTGATTGGTGTGTATTGTTGCTGTTTCATCGCTCTTTTCCCCTATAGTAGTGAGGTGCTCATCCATTAGGTCAGTTTGGCTTGTTTAGTTTTATTCAGTTTCTAGTTGTTATTCCTCATGCCTGCCATCTCTCTATCAGTGGCAACTACTGACTGACACGGGCAAGAAAATGTAAAAGTAAAATCTTTTTTAAAATGCACCCTGTTCAGCATAAAGTTTTATGGACTGACACGTATCTTCCTAAATTGGACAGTCTTGGTGACTGTCATTCATGGGTGCTTTAAAGTGCCTCGAGGAACTTTAACTGGTTATGAAGCAGTCTAAGTTTAATACTAATGCCCCACATCTTACCTACTGTAAATTGGCAAATAAAACCATCGGCGTGAAGATTGGAGATTTCTATCCTGTCTTTTACAATGCCTTTGCGAAGTCCGTTCAGTCAGCTGAAAAGCTACGAAACGCTTTACAACACACTGACCAGAAGAGACGATTTGTTGTTAACGAGCATGATCGATCTACTGTTCTCTTTTTACTGTTTACATTTGGAAGCAGGAGGATGTTTCTTTCAATAATTTCTATATTTTGTGTTTATGGCTGAAATGGTATTGTGCAAATAAGTGGTGTTTCTTTCACTCTCTTTCAAAACAAATGCCCATGCTAGACAAGATCTTTAGGACAAGAAACAGTACCACTTTTGTCCACACACACTGCTACAATCGGCACAAAATGAAAGTTCCTTAGTGGGGCTTTAAGGACCCTCATCTGAAAATGGCCACAATACACTTTACTGCACTGTTTGTGTTTGATCATCTTTATAGTTTCTCAAGGCGCTCATGAAGTGCTTATGAAGTTATCAGTCAAGTCTTCAACTCAGCCCCATTTTATGAATAATGATGAATGATTAAAAATATGCATATATCTAATACTGTAACAGCATTAGATGATTTACGCTGGTCAACATAAACAATGACCACAGAGATCATTGTTTTTCATTTAGGATACAAAGTCAAAAGATCTCTGTTTGGACTCCTTTAACAACCTGCACTGACATGTGCAAATCCATATGTTTAACTATGGTTTGCAAATTATTTTTATTATTTGCATAATGTCACTTTTGCATATTGCTTATAAAATCCCTTCCCTGACATTTTGAACCAATTCTAAAATTACAAAATCCTTTCTTGGTCCATTTTACTTTCACAAAATAAACTCCACTGGAGTTCACTTGGACCACCTTTTCTGGTTGTCCTGGCTCGCTTGGTTAGTCTGCAGGAGAGCTCGACTGATTAGCTTCACACTAGCTCAAATGATCTGATCGGGGGAATGAATGAGTTTGTTTAAACCAAGCCAAGTCGAACCCTGCTGTGGAAAAACGATTGTTTTGTTCCTGAGTCAAATTGTAATCGTTTTTAATTGGCCAAGTTTTGCCGAATTGGCCTCTGCACCATCTGTGGTTCCATAATAAATACTTACAAACAGAAACAGAAACAAAATCAAAGAAGATATGACATTGTTGCCAATGCTATTTTTTCTGACATGTTCTTGGCAATGTAATTATTTCACATTCAGAGTTATCCTCTCTCATTATAGTGCATTGTGTGTGTGAGTGTGGATGAGTAGTAGAGTGTGCTGACGGATGACACGTGACAGCTGTCTGATTCACTATATTTTATTTAATTTATCTAGTTCAAATGCTCTGTTGTAATGCAGCTCAGTTACAGTGACAGATGTATTGTGTGCTTTAATAATACAACAATGATAATTACCCAGTACAGAGTCCATATGTATACATTAAAAAGGGGGGGATGGGGCAGGGGGGTCGACACAGGTGGTTCTGTTTGTAATTAGATGAACGTTAAACTGCACCAAACACGTTTTAATATGGTCTTTAATGGAGCCGCTCCTGGCTATTTGCAGTGCCACCGGCCCAGAGAAGTAGATCACCCAGCTCCGAACAGCTGAGCTGAGTACAAACGCAGTCAGCGCAACAACAGATGTGAATAAATTGTAAATCACCATAATCGTGTTCCAGGAGGCCCCAAGAAATGGATGATGTCATTAGGGGCGCAGCCGGTGCCTGGTCCCAGAACAGCCTCTCAGGTGGAATGTACTGCAGTTCCACTATTCCCCTGTCGAAAGGTAATGTAGAGTCCAATATGTGCTCTCTTCTCAGAGGGGGAGGCTGATTTCTTGTTGAATAATTGAGACCCAGATAAAAGACCAATGGTTTTGCATTAGACAACTGCATGGCCTCATTGGCTCTCACTCTCTTTTAAAAGCTGATTTTACACCTTTTCAACTGTATTTCCTTCTCAGTCTCTGTCTGAACTGTTGTCTCATGCACACACACACACACACACACAATTGTCTTCACAATTGATTAGATGTTAGTCTTTCCCCTGCTAATAGCTTCCACATCGTTTGGCTGGGTGTGTTTAAACTTACAGATAGGTTCTGAAAGATAAACTGAGGTGAGGTCTGGGTTAAAGCAATGCAGCCTAATATGTTTCTCTTAAAGGCGGAAATATGGCCTTACAAACTTCCAATTGCTGGCCAGCAGATGTTATCGTCAAGCCAACATGCACATTCACAGCATCCACCTCTTCTCACCAATGATAGAGGGGTTTATTTCTCAGTTGCCTTCACCCCTGCATGCCCTGCCAATTGGCAGGTCAGTGCACTGACATCTCACATAAAGAGATTAGAAGCATTGGTCCCGTACCACCGCACACCCCCGTTAAGGGACTCCTATCGACTCCCAAAGTGAACACCTAGTCCACACAGGCTTTTGATTATGGCTCCATGTACCGAGTTCACGGGATTAAATCCAACATGCAAAAGTGGAAGTAAGTAACAGAAGCACACTGATTCCTCCACTACTTTCAAGACTGTTCAAGTGCTGTCTTGGCAAATGTATCCAGGATGAGCTCATTAGCTCATTTCACTGTTTAAAAGCAAAAGTTCAAAAAATGTTAAAAATTTGTTTAATGCTGCAATTATAATAATACAGTTACAGGTGATTTTTTTTTAAATTTTTTTTTTTGCGGGTCAAACTCATGAAAGCTAAACTTTCTTTTTTTCAGACTTTGAGAAGTGGCACAATATCATCAGCAGTTTATTTGCATTTCCTTCCCATTTTTTTCTTTACTTTGTATCACTGTAGGCAGCATAAGTCTTTACTATGGAGGACTCTTTTTCTCAAACTAAGTTTCTGCAATAGGAAACACAACAATCTTTTATTTTTTTTTTACACAGTATATCTGGATTTTTCAACTGTATTTTGAATATAAGGGGTAAAACTCCAGAGATGATGTGCCTTATTGGACTGTCCAGTATTGTATAAGCATGACAAGTGAAGATGAAGTGTGCATAATAATTGGCTCCAGCTTAAGTCTGAAGGGCACTTACCTTTAAAGGTCATTGGTCTTGACACTCTGAATAGGCCACCAAAGCCCAGGCGGTCTTAGATTTTCTTCTCATACTATCCAGTTTCAGTTTTTTTACCCACAGTGTCTCACATTGGTGTGGTTTCCTGGATTTCAAGCTGTCTCACAGGTCACAGTTTGCTTCTGTGTGGGACAGTGCAGAGTAACCTCGGAGAGATGTGGTGTTATATTTCTTCTTTTCTCTATTCCTCTGTTTGTCTCACTGACATTCGGCTCTGTCATGCTGCCTGCCAATTCTTAGAAGAGTTTCCATTGTCAAGTAAAAAATAGATCCAAGAAGGAACAGACTAGTCATGCGAGCATCTTAGGAACTGGACATCAACAGTGAAGCAGACAGTATTAGAGATTTCACAATAGGATATTGTACTTGAAGAGGCACAGGTTTTTAGTGTATGCAACAGACTGTATGTTCTGTGCATCAGTGGTGGTCATGGGTGGTGTGCAGTGGAGTTAACACCAAAGTGCTGCAGGCAGGTGGGAGTACAGAAAAGGCTGGTTCTGCTTTGAGCTTTAACCCAGTATGCACACAAGCACAAAAGTGATCTCCATCTGGGAAAATACATCCCATCAGGTGCTGAGATGCAGCCTCACATATTCAGATTGTGCAATGATTTATGCCCAGATGTCCCTGCTGGCAGGGTGCCTGGCAGCACTGTCTGCATGAAGTACCCTGGACTCTCTTCAGATTTTTAAGTGTTGTAGCAATCTTTGCAGCATTTTCTTGCACAGATGATAAATCAGGACACATGTACAGCATTATGTAATATATTTGGATAACTCTGGTCAGATTTTAGCACTGACACTACTGTATTACAAGTTGGCTTATTCAACACCAACAAGAAACTTTTTCCTATTCTTAAATATAATATCCCTTGCTTTAGTGAACTGAATTCCAGTGTCCACAAATCTGATGAGATGCCTCATGACAGCTGCATTAGACTGGATTCTGAGTGGACATACAATAAGAAAATCTAAAGCCATACATCCAAACATAAACACCCATTATTTTTTAGATAAAAATAAGAAAGATCTGTCTTGTAGTATAATAGATCAGCCATTTAAAACCATATTTTTAAAGGCCACTCTTCACTGTATTTCATAATGTATTCATGTGTGGTTGTATATGAAAAGAATAATGACAATAAGTTTCACTGTATTTCCCTAAAATTTTGCACTTTTCTGCGTATATAACACAGAGATCTAGGCTATATATAGTCTTGTGTGTGTTGTTTGTGTAAGACCTCACAATATTTGTATTAATGACTGAACTGTTTCTTGTGTGCACCAACAGGGAAAAGAATGTTATCTCTGAGGACAACTAACTAACTAACTAACTAACTAATCATAACTGATCTGATTTATCTCATTTAAAGACCATTAAGTAACTTTGTATACACATTACATTAATCTTGTGAAGCCAGCTGAGTTAGTAAACTCAGTGTTGTAAAGTGTTGTTACACTCACATGTGACATAATCGGACATTCTTTATTAGTTATGGTTCCTTTTTGATCTAATGATTAACAGGGTTATTTTTATTTTAATTAATTAATTAATTTATTTATTTATTTATTTTTAAACATTCTATAATAAAAAAAAGTACAATACAATGATGCATGTTGGGAAATTTGTATCTTTTGCCAGCATGCATCACGTAAATGTTCAGCTTGGTCTCATTTCACATGGATGACTGCGCTCGGCGTGTGTGCTCCTGTCAGTGAGGCTGATAAAAGATTTTGCATAGTGTGTTTGTTAATAATGGGAGACTTCAACAGTTGACTACAGGTTAAACTCTTGTGCCCTCCCTTGACCTTTTTTTGGTCAAGGCGCATTTTTTTGTTTTTTGTTTCCACCTTCCACAATCCTGGATACATTTAAAGCATTGCGTTGCACTGTTTTTAACGCATTTTAACGAATGCAAAATTACAACAACGAAAAAAAAAAACCTGGGGGAATGGGTTGCAAAAAAAAAAAGAGTCCACAACAGAGGTAGAAATTTAATGTGAGCTTTTTATTGCACTTCTTTAGCTCTAGACGATATACGGTGCATGCACTGCATGCTGCCTGCTGAAAGTGTCTGCCATATTACAGGTGACTTGCCTATATATACAAGTTTTAATAGGTTTCATAATTTAAGTGGAGTTTATTTTTATTTTACATTCTGTATGTATTTTTTTCTTTGTTTTTTACAGATACAGAACATTACACTGCTCTCATGCTGTTTGTCACCACTTGGTAAAAAAACACGAGTTCTTAAGTGCATCTCCCTGTTTTTGCAGTGCACATAGAGTTAGTATGTACTGCTGTCCAAAAACAAAAGCACAAAAACATGTATTAGCACTTGAATATTTTAATACATCATCTCACTGCTAGTCAATAGTATATGGGGAATTTGTGGAGGGTTGTGGTGGCCAAAAGTCTTAACAGCTGTTTCCCCTTGGGCGAAAGCTCTCAGAATGAGTATTTTAAAACACATCACAAAAACAGTGCATCCATATATATCTTTCATTTGTGGAATAAATAGTAATGTTTTTTTAATGTTGACATCTTCTTTTGTAGTTATTGTTAAATTTATTTATTTATTTTTCATTAAAAAAATTTAAAAATCAGTGTATGATTTTAATTATTTGTCTTATTTATTTCATAATTTACAGTAGGACTCACATACCTGCCGCAGTATATTGTTTTCTTAACAACTACAAAGCTGCTATTTGTGTCAGACTTTAAAGCAACTGGCTGAAACATTGGGACAGTCAGCTTGGAGGAATCAAGCTTCATATCATGTTGCCTTGTCTTATGCTAGAGAGTAGCCTATGTAGTTTTTGCCATGTACATTTGAATAATTCAAGAGACACTGTACAGGGCTGCACTCACAATGACAACTTGTCGTTTTATGGGGAAAGGCTTTATACAAAGACTTGTATACGGGGAGGGGGGGTTGCGAGGATTGTGGTTATTCAAAGCACTGTGGAAACTGAGTACTGAACAATGAAAAACCACTTGCATCCGCTTTTCAAAGAGAACCCATCAAAAGGCTCCAGGACATGCCGCTCTCCACTATTAGAGCATTAAAGTAATTACAAACAATTATGGGTACAGGTTTGAGCTCAGTGACTGACATTTTCTCTCTGTTTTTTTTTTCTTTATTTTTCTTTTTTTAGTCTGTTGAGAGGGCAGAAGCATAGTTATAGCATAGTTTATATATATATACATATTTATATATATGTGTGTGTGTGTGTGTGTGTGTGTGTATATATATATATATATATATATATATATATATATTTTCACTTCACTTTCTCACTTAGAGTTACATGAGAAGATCAATACCACTCTCCTGTCTGTTCAATACATTTAAAACTACCCAGCAGAGCTGGAGACATGGGAAACGGTTAGTCATGCTCTGTCCACATAGCAGTCTGGTAGCTGAAGAGGTACCAGTTCACCTCCTGGTTTGCCAGAGTGCCCTTGAACAAGGCACTAAACCCATCTCTTTGACATCTCTCCATTTATTGATGTCTTTAACTCTTGTGTGTGTGTGTGTGTTTATTTGCCTTTGGGCATAAATAAGTGAAGGAAAAGAATTTCTCTGAGGGTATAATTCATGCACACCTATGACGCACACGCTGCACGCACAGTTAAGTTCGTTTCGAAGGTGATGTAACCAGTGCTGAGAATGCAGCAGTCTGCCAAACATCTAGCTAAGTAGTGTAAAGCAATAGCATGGATGTCATACAATGTGATGGGTGTAGCATTAAGCAATATATCTGAATGAACGCAAGTAGATTTTATTTTGTGGGACAAAAGTCACCTTGTTACCTTGAAAATAATTAATATCTAGAGTTATTTATTTATAGTTAAAAAATAAAATAAATAGTTGTTTTCTGACATTTTAATGTGGAAATGTTTCATATAGTAGGTTAAATAAACTTACAACCATCAATTGGGTTGAATGTATAACACTACACCATTTTAATATCTTATAAAAATTATACATCTCTCTCTCTCTTGCTTTCTTGCATTATGCTTTTGTGATGACTGGCTCTTAGGCCCTTAAATACAGATGTCATCCGTATAATGCAAACTATTCTAAGTCCTCACTTGGAACTCGGAAGTATTACAATCATAAGCCTTTTCCATTAATTCGTAGCAGTATAGCCAGAATGAGCCTGTATTAGTGTGTTAAAATTGTAAACTAATATCTGGTTGAGAGTTAATGAGTGAAACTGCCAAATGCCTTCTAACCTGCACCCTCACGATGCTCTAAAACCAGCTTGCCACTGCTGTAATTAAACATAGCCAATGTAACACATCGAACTGATGAAAGGCCCCGCCAAGTGTGTTGTATTTAAATTCAGCAGACAGACAAATCTAGTATGGGACCGTTGACTGATGAAGCAGCCTATGGCTTCTCACAGGACCTATGAATAATTGAATGGAGGTCGAAGTTTAATGGGCTCCATTACAGTGGAGGATGAGGGGTTCTCCTGTTATTTCACACAACTGTTTACCAGGACTAAGTCTCACTTATGTCACGTCAATTTTACTTTTCTATCTATTATTATATATTATTTTCTGTGTATGTATCTATGTATCTGTTTATGTCACATTCACATCCCAGAAAAAGAGCAAAAAGGAACACAGGTCCTATCACAAAACAACAACAACCGAAAAAAACCCAAGCATCTCTTCAGTTCTCCTACATTTTCACTGTTTCATATTTTCATGCGGCCAGAGATTCATGTGTCCCTTCATCTGCTGGCAGTAGCTTATTCACAGGCGGTGACTGATTTATACACAGGATGGAGGAGGAAACATTCACACACAATATTCCTTGGCTACCTGGCCTTCTGTGGTTGTTGGTGAGGGACTGGAATCCAGCCAGAAGCTATTGTAGCATTCTGGCACATTGAGTTATAGAATCCATTGCTGTAGCCACAAAGAAAATAACATCAGTCAAGCAGAATGGAGGGGTGCGTGTGTGTTTGTGTATTGACTGTCTTTCTGGTTAAAAATGTATTTCATGTGAATTAACCCAAATTAACCAAATAAAGTGTAGCATCAGCGACTTGCTGATATAAAACTTGCTTTGGAAAAACTCTGCAGCTGAAGTGGGAGATACTGAGAGCGCCATTTTTTGACCTCATTCCACATGCAACCACTTCATATTTTTGACCTGATGCTTGCCAAATAGCTCTAAGCCATTAAAGCAGAAGAGCAGAGAAACCCAGTTAATTACTTTACTGAAGAAACATGCATGGCGTAAGCATTGGATAAATGTTTCACCAGTCTTGCGCATAAATTAAATTTATTCTATGAGCAAAATGGTAATATTTTTGTATGTTTGGGTTTTTTTTGCATACTTGCATACTATATATATATATATATATATATATATTTGCATTCAAATAATTTTAATAGAGTGCATGGAAAAGATCTTTTCTGCAATCCTGAGACTTAAACTGTTTTTATATCGAGTTGTAAGTGCCATTTAGTGCAACTGATCCGTAAGATATTAAGAAGGAAAACATGACAAAATAAACTTGGCAAGTTTAATTTTTTACCATGTCCTGTTTCCAGATTAGAAATCTTACATAACCAAATAAAGGTTTATAAATGAATCCAGCATTTTGTCTTGCTATTTCTTTTTTTATCAAGTCAGTGTAGGATGCAGCATTCATTCATTTTTATGTGAAAAACGGAAAGGTCACAGATGTATCTTTGTCAGTGCCCCTGTCAAAATGCCCTCTGAGGTTGTCACGATACCAGATGCTCAGCACAAACCCTTCTTGCTGTTATTCCACTCTGCGAAATGATGCTGCAGCACAGCTTTGCAGCCCACACATATGAACATCGCCAGCACTGCATATCACATATCGATCATGCTTGCTCCACAGGAAGCAGAGGTTAAGTTAGGTCAGTGGTTGACTGGCTCTTGGCTCTGTCGTAAAGAGTCAACTTGGTCTGCGGCTAGATGTTTGGTTAGGTTGCATTAATTTGACCTCAGCCTATTTCATACACTTCCACAACAATTTAAGGTCGAAAGGATTAATGAATACTTGAACTTGCTCCGCATCTCACAGAGAAGAGAATGGGAGCACAGGATTTCCATTGTTATGTGGTTCAGTAGCAACATTTTCTGACTTGCCAGATATGTTAACAACATTTTCTCACTGTGTTTCCTTCAAGGCATATTTGCTCTTGCAAAATAGAGGTATATAAATGTAAATTCTAGGAGACAGGTGGCACAGGGCTCTTGTCAAAGTTACTTTTATTCATTGCATAAGCCACTTGTATCCTTTAAAATGTAATCTGCTGTCTCTGAAAATGTGGGATGTGCAATATTGATCTACAGTACTATTCAACACTAGTGAAGATTATATTTACTTAGTTTAAATTCAAATGCTTTTTAGAAACAATACTGCAATATTTAAACGTAGAGTTTGAACTGTTACAGCCTATAGACTCAAGTCATCAGAAAATGCCACATTAAAATAGCATGCAGTTTGATTGCAGCTGTTACAATGGGGCAATGGATTTCACAAAATCATCTTAACATAACAGGTACCGGCTTCAAAGTTTCTGTTTTTTATTTCATACACACACACACACACACACACACACACGAACACACACACACACTGACGGTTGAATAGTAAAGGATCCCCTGCTGAAATTCTTTCAAAGCCTCCACAGAGCCTTGAGAGACTCAACTGCGACTTCACAATGCACTCTTTAGGTCCACTCCACTCCTGCTCTGCTTCACTCCTCTCAGGGTGCTAATCTGAGTCTTACACCTGACTTATACCCTGGGTTGGCCAGGGTAAGCCTACAATGCCTTAGGCTCTTGAAAATACACCTGGCCACCAGATAAAACAACCTTTGGAGGAAATTTTCCAACGTGAAAGCTTTTATTTTGGTTCATCTACCTCTAGGCATGCACAGAGTCATGCCAGGAGTCTTCACTCCTGCTGGGGTGAAGGGACCTGGCATGAGTCTTCCATATGCAGGGACACTGAACAGAAACAATACTCTTGACCATCTGGTGTTTGAAACAGAGTGTACTCCTCTGGTGAGTCTGAAGAAGAGCCTGTCTTTGTATAGAAATACTTGGTTTGATCAAAAAGCCCTCAGAAATCCAGCTGTGTCCATCTGACAAACACATAAAAACTCTAAACATATCCGAATGGCTTTGAACCCTGCAGTTAGAGTAGCTCCATGCATAGCCTGAGGTTTTCGAAAATCCAGATATCATACAGCATATCTGACATTTTGTAGGTAAACCAACCCAAATAAACAGCAAGTGTCACAATGTAGGAGCTAAGAACAGCCATAAAGTTTTATGTTAACAAGAATTTATTTAATCATGTCTCTGTGAAAATAGTTGCACTTAAATGGAGGTCTCATAAGGTTGCAACCAAACTTGATTGATTGATTGATTGATTGACTGATTGATTGATTAGCCTTTATTGTCTCCTCAGATGGAGAAATTCATCTTAGGCTTGCGAGAGAGATACATTGAAAATTACAGAATCAGCCTGCTGTCAGCTCAGACAAAAAAGGTTTCTGCTGGAGCTCTAAGAGAAAAAAAGCAGACAGGAGCTCTCACATTAATAGACTGTCTACATATGGCTATGGTATAATATGGTATAATAGTTTGAGTCATTATTCATCAGTGTGTCAAAATATACAAATGATTCAATTCATTAATGTTATTTCAGTGGCTGTACAAAAATAAACAAACACATTGCACACCTGGAAATAAAATAACACCCAGGTAATGAATACTTACAATAGCTGATATAGGAAGAGCACAAGGATAGCACTCCAAATTCAAATTGATTGGTCATAAAAAATGATTTATTTATATTTATAAAAAACAAAAAACAGACTGAAACGTAACTAATGGTTTTAGAAAGATACATGCTTTGCATCTACTAAGACATCATG